>CABFOV010003665.1:0-35488 GCA_902141375.1 Timema poppense
AAATGAAGAAGACAAAGTTAGGATTCAATTCAGGGTGTAGGGAGGCTAGACGAGGAGTGTGACATTTGCTCAGACTATGAAACCGTCTTTTAATTTATTGTTTTCACAAATAAACTTTTAGTTGTATGGAACGTGCTAGTTGCATCATTTAAATATATAAAGCAATGCTTAATTTTTTGAATGATAAGCTACAATTAAACATTATCCAGTGTTCTGTTGCTGTACACTTGAGATCCAATAAACGCTAATATGAGACAAAGGTCGTCAAAAAGTATAATTTAAGACCGCCCTCTTAGACCAAGTAGGCTGTGCTATAAAACGTTTTACAAAGCCACAGTAGACGGTTATATAGTGTTGAGTACTGACACAATAGCGCTAACAACACAGAAAGCTACAACTTTTCGTCTTGAGTATTTATATCATTCTAGAGTACAGTAATCTGTGGTCCCCTTTTACCACATGGGACTGTTTTCAAATAAAATAATGCAGAGCGAAACAATTCACCACAGGATTCTCACATTTCAGCAGTATTACAACCAGATAACTTCGAGCTAAATTATTTGGAAGCTCTTAAATAGATACACATGAATAATGTCTTTTTTTATTAGAGGGAAAACAAATAAACCAAATATCAAGATTAATGGCGAACGTAAACGGAAGGTGAGGTTAAGTTATGACTTATTTTCTTAAAACCCATGAATATTTTGATTATACAATTTTTATTTATAGATAATGTGATGAATGATGACTAAGAACTTTATTTAAGATAGAAACTCATTAAAAATTTAACAGAATCATAAGTTCTCACTAAGAACACATTTTGGTACAGACCTTAACAAAATTACACATGATTTAGATAATTGGATTTTAATGTCCTTTAATTACTCAATTAGGCTACATGACATTATATCAGTTTTAAATTTTTGTCAACACTGATATAGGCCTACTGCAACAGCAACTTCAAATAAAATAATGCATTAACAATTTTGTTTACAAAATCGTTTTATTTGTATACTAAAATACGTTATTTGTAATAGTTACAGTAATGCTTATGCTGTGACACTATAACTGTTTATTCTGTCTTTTACCATGAACCAATGGAATGGCATACCACTAGAGTTATTTACTGGTGTCTCTCTTTCTAAACGAACTCCATATATGATCAAACAAGGTGAAACTAAAAACTTGCATTCAAGTCTTAAATTCTAAATTAAAATGACTGTGGTAAACTTAAAGTTTAATTTTGTTGTTTCACCTTTAGTCTGCGGGAGTCAAGAAGGGGACAGTACCGCCTGAGCGCAAGCCTCGATTGGATGAAGAACTGGATAGTGAGGATGAAGACGTTATTCCAGGGCCTGATGTTGAGCCGGAGGAGGATAGTCGGGAAACGACGCAGGAAAAGAGACTAAGGCTCGCAAAACTTTATCTCAGTGAGATTGAACAGCAAGGTATGTCAGAATAATTGAGATGGCTTTCACTTGTGTGATTTGTTTGAAGATGTAAGTAACACTTGTTTAAATTATAAGCTTGGCTATAACTTGTTCTAGTCTAAATATACCAGTTACAGTAATCAGTTAAATTCACTTACAAACAGAGATCACATCGGCCTTGTTGACAATTTTTCCATTATTGACGTTTGAAAACAATTTCGAGGAAATATTAAGGGGGGGATTTACAACAGTGTGGTCCAACTGGTGACCCACACTCACTGAAAATGTGGCCCTCACAGTATCTTGGTGGAAAACTAAAGGGAACTTCTCTCTTTTGAGATGTAAAAAGAATTCAAATAAAAATATTTATGCAAAAAGATAATAAACACATTTTTACTACACATTTATTTTACTAGCAAAAATATGTATAGGCTAAATACATAGTACTAAGTAGTCTTGAAAAAGTGTACATGCATATTTCATTACACATTTCTGGGGGATTAATACCAAACTATTTTTTAAAATAAAATTTGATGGATTCTACCAACAAAAAATACTATTTGTATATAAGTAATGAAAGTAGGGCCTGGTCTATTATTAAGTTGTTGATTTCATTGGTCTTAGGATACAGTTCTCATTGCAGGAGCCGATGTTTATGGGTTCAAATTCACCTGGGGTTGAGGAATTTTTCTTGATCGATAAAAATTCTTAGCACAACTTTCTTTGGAGGGGAAGTAATGCCGTCGGTCCCAATTTGATTGTGGTGTGTAAAAGAACCCTGGAAGGTGCGTGAAAATACCTTTGACGGCAAATGTGGTAAGGCCCTTCCTTCTCGCTCTTAGAACATTCTCGTGGTTCGGGGTTCAATCCTCGGTCCCAGCACAAATCTGTCTGATTACCAAACCCTTCCTTCACCTCTGACAAGACGTGTATTAATCACAACTTGTGAATGTTGTATTTTACTATCTCTGGCTCATTAGCGTAATTAATATGCTTATAACACAAATGGATATTACAATGCCTAAAATTTTGTTATGAAATAAGCCTAGTTCAAAAAAAATTTAATCTTATTTATTACAGCTCTTATGTTGGTGGTTCAATATTTAAAGTGGTGCATTTTCCCTTTCAGAGAGTGAGCGGTTAGACTCTGGCGCAGTGGATCGGGCCACGGTGGCCCAGAGGCTCAAGGAAAATGTCCTGGAACAGAGCGGGAGGTTGCGGCGGACAGTTGCGGACAATTACAGTGGCGCAGACACTCCCAACATAGCCATATTGCGGTGTAAACAGCACAAGCTCGCTATCACTTGCATGGCTTTGTCGCCCGACGATAAATTCCTCTATTCTGGCAGCAAGGATTGTAATATTGTCCAATGTGAGTGACATTTCACCTAACGCAAACAAAACTGACAAATGAATTAGAGTGAAATATTACCAGACGGATTAAACACACTTGTCTAGAGTGGTTGGCAAACAATTTTTAAAGGGGTCTCAAGCAGTGGCTTTAGACCTTTATTGTTTGCATACCTCAACACAATGTGTCGCTCACTAAAGCCACCATGTTGCCAAATGCGTAGGCCTACACTTTGCTAACACTTAAAAGTTACTTGTACTAACCTATCTCGTCTCACTACTGGCCATCAGCCAGAACAGAAGTTAATTAATATTTTTTCACCCGTGATCCTGTCTGCGAATCACAGTTTGAGAACCACTGATCTGAAATGTAACCCTCGCAAAAGATTGGACATCCAATGATGGGGAGAGCAGGATTTTGAGTTTGTTTGGTTGTACCAAACGCAATTTTACTTAAATTGTTTTCCACACTCTATGCAAATGCGGATGCACTTCTTTTAAAATTGAGCCATCCTCTTCCCTAAAACACAGCGTACTTAGGCCTAATTCAAATTTGAATAACGTGAATTGGTAGTTAGACATGGTTATAAAAACCAATTTGTACTGACTGACCTCATCTAATTGCTCATATTCATTTGTGTGTGTGTATATATATATAATAAATTTAATTTTATATTATATATATATATATATATATATATATACACACACACACACACACACACATACTAGAACACTATTAATAAAGCCCATGATAATCTGTTTAAAATTAAAGTTAGGCATCTTATAAACCAATACCTAAATATTTAATCATAGGAATCTTGAATTGAAGATTTATGTTTATTGTTTTGTTTTTTTGCACTGCGTCTTAGTAACCATTTTAATTATGTGCTAATGGGTTAGGGATGAGGAAGGCTGAATTTAGAGGAAGTGTACTTGTATTTGCCTGGAGAGTTATTGGGAAACCATTTTAGAAAAATCACCTTCAGTACATCTTACCAGGATCGAAGCAAGATCTCCCCATCATCGGTAGTCTAGTTTATTGCCTTAGATCATGCGGCCACCAAAGTGAGCTATTGTCTTATTAATTCTCTAAATAGTTCCAGACTACAATATACTCGTTTTAAAATCATCCTGATTTTTTTTTTCTCAACATGCTAAAGAGATTTGGGACTTTTTCTTATTGCAGGGTGTTTGACTAAAAGACAGAAAGAGAGGTGTATATTAGCAGTTGGCAAGCGTAAGACACCAGGTCATAATAAGAGCATCCTGTGTCTAGCAGTTTCTTCAGACAGTCGCTTCCTGGTGAGGATATAGAGATAACATATACTTGGGTTAAATTAATTATAATACATCAGCTAAAAAAAAAATGTATTAATCACAACTTGTGAATGTAGGGAATGCCAGGACTACACCGTGGTTTGGAACCCACGTTAAGCTGTAGGCCCTCCATTTCATTTCACAATCACCCTACCATTACACATTAGCGTAAGTGCGTATAACCCGAACGGGTAGTAAGCGATGATGATGATGATGATGATAAAAAAATTAATAATAAAATAAAAATAATAAAAAAATTATAATAATATTATACATCAGCTAAAAAAAGTGTTTTCTTATTTTTATTTTATTTTTATTAATAAAAAAAGCAGAGCAAATATTTCCCTGTCATTATTATAAGGTTAAACTTTTAAGAGTAATCAACCTCGGTGGTTTTGGGGTAAATTGCTCGCCTCAAGACCCGTTGTACATGGGTTGAATCCAACCAGGGTCAACAGATTTTTCTTGAACAATAACAATCCGTAGCACAGCTTCCTTCAGAAGAGAAGTAAAGCTGTCGACCCCATGTTGATTGTGGCATGTAAAAGAACCCTAGAAGGCATTTTCACATAACTTCCCCGGCAAAATTGGTAGGCCCCTTCGCTCTTACTCATAGAAATTATCGTCTGCTGATATAATCAGTCAGTTCAGAAAGTGCACGTTAATTACCTCGTATAAAATACATTTTTAGAGTAAATGGTGTCCTTATTTGTATGGAGGAGGAATGGAAAACTATTTAGAAAAAAACAGACTAAGTATTCTGGCCAGGACTTGAACCCCAACCTTTTCATCATTGGCCAACTATACAAACCGAGTATGATGTTTAGTCTGCATGCCCAGTCGCACAAGGTGCTGTAACAAGAGACGGCGAGTATTGATTTAGAGTATTCTTGTGACAACGTATTACTCCTCCTTACAGGTGTCGGGCGGGGAGGAACTATTAGTTCATGTTTGGAAGGCCGACACCCTAGATCATCTACATTGCTTTAAGGGCCACAAAGGTCCTGTGACAGGACTCTGTTTCCAGCGAGGTTCTCACACACTGTTCAGTTCCTCTAGAGATCGCTCTGTCAAAATATGGAACCTCGACGAGATGTCCTACATTGAGACACTGTGAGTATTAGACACAAAGTTGGAGTAAGGTTATAATTCCTAACTTACTTTAGAGCATAGCTGGGCAAAATATTACTTGATGATGACTGGACAGGCAGCACTTCTCTTCTCCGAGTCTCGTTCCACCCTGTGTGTAATCATTCACTCAGTCGACAACTCTTTGTGTCTATATTGGACTCGTAAATAGGCAATAAGCACTCCTCACCCGATAGAATCACTCCACCTTGTGTGAAATCATTCACTCAGCCGACAACTCTTTGGGTCTATATTGGACTTGTAACTAGACAATAAGCACTCCTCGCCCGATAGGATCACTCCACCTTGTGTGAAATCATTCACTCAGCCGACAACTCTTTGGGTCTATATTGGACTTGTAACTCGACAATAAGCACTCCTCGTCCGATAGGATCACTCCACCTTGTGTGAAATCATTCACTTGACAACTATTTGTGTCTATATTGGACTTGTAACTCGACAATAAGCACTCCTTGCCTGATAGGATCACTCCACCTTGTGTGAAATCATTCACTTGACAACTATTTGTGGTTATATTGAAGTGGTAATTAATTTAAACTGAATATTCTTTGCTTTGTGTTTTATTTTGTGCCAGTTTGCTAACTATATGTGTGTATTGATTCAACAATAAATGTAGTCAATATTGAGAACAGACTGAATTTAATGATGGATGAACTTATGATTAGTTGTTTATTTGCTTTTGGGTGAGGCTTTTTTGTTGATATTCAGAAAATGGTAGAAGTGTTAAAAAATTTTAAGGTGTGTCATGAGTTTTAAAATAAAGATGCAACTACATTATGAACTTTGCAAATGAAAGAAAAAGAAATTGAGTTTTCATTACATTTGTTAATTAAAAAGAAAGTATTTTCAGTAGGGTGTGACATAGGTGGGTTAAGTGGTATCACACAAAATTGCCAATAATATCAAACTTGTTTGTAAGTGTGTTGCGTCGTCACATAAATGCACAAAGCTAGGTGGGTTAAGTGGTATCACACAAAATTGCCAATAATATCAAACTTGTTTGTAAGTGTGTTGCGTTGTCACATAAATGCACAAAGCTATATTAATGAACTGTTATTAATAATTTTTTTTACATTTCACCTTTCAAAATTAACTTTTTGTCATTATATTATAAACCTTGAGATGGTTTTGCAATAAAATCGTTTTATTATATGTTTAAAGTTTTACCTTTTTCAAGCAATCACAATATGTCTAGACTTTTAAATAATATTGATGTTCACTGAATAATATAAATTATTACATTTTAAAAGCACCAGAAAAAAATATTTCTATATTGTTTAACAAATCTGGCATGGCCGAACAAGGCCACGTGGAGAATTGGCGTGCCTTGTCCAGTAGTTGTCGTTTCTACATTTGTAGACCCAAAAATCAACTCCATTTCTTTTCATCAACCAACCAGTAATAATAGATTATTGAAATGTGGGAAACAACCAAAGGCGGGAGCCTAGACTCGCTTCCACAATTCTGTATACCGATAAGAATAATTTGGAAAAATAAACTTATCAAGGTGAACTGTTGTGAGATGTATTGAGGATACCGCTTTAGTGTCGCTGTACGGGATATCGTGTTAACATGTTGTCGTTTGGATCCAGCTTAGGTCACCAGAGTGAGGTGACGAGTGTAGACGCCCTGCAACGGGAGAGAGCGGTGACGTCTGGCGGTAGAGATTGCAGTGTGAGGGTATGGAAGGTGATAGAAGAGTCTCAACTTATTTTTAACGGCCACAAAGGTAGCATTGACGCTGTCAAACTCGTAAACGAGGACCATTTCCTGTCATGTGGAGACGACGGGTAAGTGATACATTTATTCACTCTTTGACATTGAAGTACTCGTATATTTCTATTTTGTTTAGGTGATACAATTTTATTATATTGACAAAATAACTAGTATTGGTAATTGTCATAATTTTATTCAGATGTTGCCTTGTGTCGTCTATTCCAGTCCACAATACATGTGTGTGAGTTCACTTCTACATTAGGCCTAAAATGTACTTTCCATATCTATTTCAAATAGGTGACCTGGCGGTCTAGGAGTAAGGTGTCAGACTTCTATGCTGGTGGCCGGGGTTCAATCCTCGGTCCCGGCACAGATGTATCTGATTACCAAACCCTTCCTTCACCTCTGACAAGACATCTTGTGAATGTGGGGAATGCCAGGCCTCCACCGTGGTTCGGATTCCACGTTAAACTGTAGGTCCTCCATTTCATCTCACAATCACCCTACCATTACACATTAGCTTAAGTGTGTATAACCTGAACGGGTAGTAATAATAATAATAATAATAATAATAATAAGACTTGTTGCTAAAAAGGACAATATAACAAAATGAGAGAGAAGCTGATAGTAAGTGGATGAAGAATAGTGTTGAGATGATGGATAGATGGTATTTGTTTGTATCAAAGAGGTTGGGTACAAAACGCGTGAATGGTCTTGCAATTTGCTGGTGTGTATTTGTTGCAGTCAGCTCTGTTTGTGGGGCTCCATGAAGAAAAAACCGTTATGTGTGGTCCCTAATGCCCATGGTTTGTCCCAGGATAATGGCGAGCCCAACTGGGTGTGCAGTATAGCAGCATACGTCAACACTGACCTTGTTGCGTCAGGTATGTTCACTCTTTGTTGTAGTCTACAAGATGGTGGGCTACCAACTTGATAGGGCCACAAACCCGCCTTTATGGTCGCATTATCTCAGGTCTCACTCTCGTAATAAACAAGACTCCCGATTACAAGGAAATCGGGTTTCAATACTGGTCGGGTGGCAGTTTCCTAAATGGTTTTACACTCCTCTCCCACACAAATGTGGGTACACTTCCTTTAAATTCAGCCTTCCAATCCTAAACATTCTAGAGTAATTAGTACATAGGCATATAACCCGAACGGGTAGTAAGACACAATGCTAAAATAAATATAAAAATAAAAAACCATGTCACAAACACAGGTTATATTCACATGAGATTACTGAATTCTAACCTGAGAGCCAAAGGTTGGATTCTTGGTCAGGTACATTGTTGCGAATGTTTCCATATTGGGGTTTGTTGGTCTTTCCTCAAAACTTTATCTTGTCTCGTTTCCCTAATTTATTAATAGAATACAATACCAAAAACAAAATCTTATTCTTATTTCATTGATGTACAAATGAGAGTGAATGCCTTGCGCAGGATCTTCGGATGGCCATATTCGTCTGTGGAAATGTGAGAATGGTTTCAAGACTCTCACTCCTCTGTTCCAAGTGACGGTCGCGGGTTTTGTGAATGCCCTGTCCTTCACGTCCGATGGTGGCCATCTTGTGGCGGGTGTGGGTCAGGAACACAGACTTGGTCGCTGGTGGCGCAGGCCTGACGCCAGGAACTCTATACTGATAATACCTCTGATGAAGACTTGATATATGTTTTATTATGTTGTCGCTGATAAGAGATAAAGTCATTTGTTTACATTTATTTCCAATTTTATAATCAGCTTCCTTTCCTCACCGGGATCATCTTTACTTTATCAAGCTATGTCATCGCGGAACATTGAAGGTATTCTTGCACCTTTCAGGGTCAACAATGGGTACATTTACTAAGAGAAAACTTTGTCAAATTATTTTGAAAAACAAAACTTTTTTTTGAATGTTTCATCTTTAATAACTTTAATTTTAGATTTAACTTCTCGATATTTTGTTTCTTTTATGGTTTATTGCTACACATATTTAAAAAAATCGAATCAAATCGTATTGTTAGATAATTTATTAGAATTGTTTGATCCATTGGTAAAATTTAGAGTGACAAAACAATGAGCTGTACATGACTGAACCGGCCTCTGCTATGTAACGTAATTTTAAAGCTATCTTATACATATCACTGAGTGAGAAATAACCATTCGTATATTTCTCTCTCTTTCACAGACAAGGCTATGTAAAAAGAAAACAAGGTTTTATGGTTGTTATCTTTAAAGATGAATAATTAGTGTATTGTTAAGTCTGGATCACAGGAGCAACTTTCTTCTTGATTTGGGTGACCTGGCGGTCTAGGGGTAAGGTGTCAGACTTCTATGCTGGCGGCCGTGGTTCAATCCTCAGTCCCGGCACAGATTTATCTGATTACCAAACCCTTCCTTCACCTCTGACAAGACATCTTGTGAGTGTGGGGAATGCCAGGCCTCCACCGTGGTTCGGATTCCACGTTAAACTGTAGGTCCTCCATTTCATCTCACAATCACCCTACCATTACACATTAGCGTTAAGTGCGTATAACCGGAACGGGTAGTAAGACGCAGTGCTAATAATAATAATAATATTCTAGGAGTCTTTTTAAAACTGTTCATTTCTTTAATTTTACCAACGCATTGAATTTTCCTGATTTGAACTTCATATGAGTTATATATAATAATAATTCTTCTTGATTTGAGATTTATTCTATCTTTTTTTTTTCTTCTATAAACTCATTGTGTAAGTGAGAGGAAATGTTGATTGGACCACCACAGATTTGCTGAGCTAAGCCTGTCTTACATAAGATTGAAATAGGAAGATAAGGCATTTGAGTACATTTTTAAGAGATGTGCCGTTTTGAAGTAAGTATTTGAAACCGTTATATTAAAGGTTGAGGTTCGGATAGATTTAAGAGGATTTTTAAAGGCTGGAAAGTTACCTTCAACCCTTTCGACATTAGGGGCACTTTTGCATTCAGTTAAAAAGTTTTTACTATACAAACTCATGGGGAATAGTACCAGATATATGTCAGATCCGGGCCAAATATGTTTATTTTTACATAGGAATGATGGTGTAAATATATGCACTAATGGATAATTGATTTAGAATTTCATTATGTGTGCCTCTATGAACTGGCCCAAAGCAAGCGCGAAATAATAGTAACAGACTCTCTGTTAGAATATGACAAATTCCTCGCATCTACCTTTGATGTTGAGTACTACTAGACACGGTTAATTTTGGTTAAAAATGCATGTATATATATGGACCTGGGCAGACACCCTCTTCTCCGCCCCCGATGGGCTGCCTTGAGAAATATGATTAACTCACAGGAGACCTCTGCACTTAAGAGTGCTCATGATATCTATTATGACTACGCTATATCTGCTGGGACGACGATCAAGTTGTGATGCTAATGAACTGAGGCGAGGGCCCTTAATAAATCCTCAAAAATAGTTAATGGTTCTACTCTTTGTGCTTAAAAGTTACGTCCAAATTCAGAAAAGGTCTTTTCGTGGAAGTGTTGAATCTAATAGTCAAATCATATTTGCTGAGTTCCCTCGCTATATAGATCTAGTTGATGGGTAAAGCGGTGGGAGTTTTCATCTTAAAATTACAACGCCACACGGCTATCACATGCTAACAGTAGTCTCTTGTTGGCAGCTGCCAAACTTAGCTCAACACCAAGTCACATATGCTGGACATATGTTGAGTTGGCTGTTGAATTTAGCTATGTCCATCAAGTCACGTACATCAGACACCTGGTTAGTTGCAGTTCAATTTGACTCGTTCCCAAGTCACGTACGCCGGACGCCTGGCAAGTTGGCTGTTGAATCTAAGTACGCCATACACCGTACAAGGTTGTAAATGCTCCATGTATAGCCAATCAGTGCATTTTTGGATCCCTTTATTGGAACATGTTGCTGCATCATCCATAGCTTAAAACTTCTCTTAATTTTAGAATTTGGTGCGAACAGGTTGGTCATGGAACTTGTGCTAAGCCAGAAGATACAATATGTGAGTAAAGCACATATATTATACATAGTAAGTTTTATAATCTTGGATATTGCAGGATGTCTTATGAGTATCGGAATTATTCGGAGTGGGTAGTATTCATGTAAACTAGCCAGTCTTGCTAGTGCTACTATTGAAGGATGTCTATATGTATTGGATTATTTGGGGCGGGTAGAACTAATGTAGCATTAGCTAGTATTGCTAATGTTACAAAATACTGTCAGTGTTCGATACTCTAGCTGTGAGCTGTTTATTAGCTTGGCGGTTTAAAAATACCAAGCTTGAGTCAATAAATACATATACAATATATTATGTTTGTCAATAATATAGATTTTTCTGTTAAATATGGTCCATACAAACTAAAGATAAAATAATTATGATTAATGTTTGTGAATATTAAAAATCTTTAGTCGTTCAACTTTAACTATGACGTCATTCACACTTTGTACATCCATCTACACTCACTGATGTGCTGCTATCAGAATAGGAAGGTTATTAGTTACACTTGAAAATATACCTAAGTGGGAGGTTTATGAAACCGAACCACTTTGTTTAGTAATTTCATACTGGCAGTCAACAGGATGGTCTTCTTCCCCAGGAATAGAGACCAGTTTGATACGGTGTATTGTAACAAACTAGGATAATTAAATAATCTGTTGTAGGTTACCTGGCGGTCTAGGGGTAAGGTGTCAGACTTCTGTGCTGGCGGCCGGGGTTCAATCCTCGGTCCCGACAGATTTATCTGGTTACCAAACCCTTCCTTCACCTCTGACAAGACATCTTATAAATGTGGGGAATGCCAGGCCTCCACCGTGGTTCGGATTCCACGTTAAACTGTAGGTCCTCCATTTCATCTCACAATCACCCTACCATTACACATTAGCGTAAGTGCGTATAACGCGAACGGGTAGTAAGACGCGGTGCTAATATTACTACTACTAATAATAATAAATAATCTGTTAATCCACCTATGGTGGGCTCATACAACACCTTTTATAATGCAACAAAATCTGATCTGGTCTTATAATAAAAGGAACAAATGACAATGAGGAAGATAGGATTTGAGAGTATAGGCTGAGGGACACACGAGCGTACAATGTATGTGCGTTGCTCATGCGTCATGGCGTGCGTTGTAGAATTATTATATTTCAAATGGAGCCCACACACTATCAACGCACGGTGTAACTGACGTACATTTTCTACCAACGCACGTCAATGACGTCATGGTATGTTAACGTGCGTTGAAGCAATACACTTGAGAAATAGTAGGAAACCACACTTGCGTTAAATTAACGTACGTTAAACAATTCCTTGAAGTAGTGGTATTGTTTTTAATGGCTAACGTTGAGACTGAATAATTGATAAGTGAAGTAGAGAAAAGAGAATTGCTATGGAATAGTGCAAATGAAGATCATAAGGACAAAAATAAGAAGCATTCAGCATGGGTTGAGGTGAGTTCATCTTTATTTGAGGATTTTTTGACAGTCACAAGCAGATCAAATATTAATAAGTAAGTACATTATAATTTAATATAGCCTAAAAGTTTGATTTTTAAATTACATTTGCTGTATTTTTTAATTAACATTATTTATTATTATTTAATTATATATATTAAATTCTTTTGTACTGTCATGGTAGTTCCCCATCATTACTGATAAAATAGTTAGTTAAAGCTTCAAGGTAACGATTGTTAGTTCGGTTGACATTTGTGTTGTCATTGTCCTGACAGTCCTCAAATCCACAAATGGTCAATGTATCATCAAAATTATACCCATCACGTTCGCGAACAAAGTTGTGGAGAACACAACAACGTTTGACAATGTCAACAGTAAAATCAACGTGTGCATCAATGGGCCTATGAAATATTCTCCATTTATTGGCTAGTATGCCAAATGTACATTCTATGTAGCGTCTAGCCCTTGATAGTTGATGTGCCTCAATATTCAGTCGGCCCGTGGATCTCTCCTCCGCACTTGCACCGGCCGCTCCAACCACCTTCCCTACTGCCTGAACCGGCCCACAGTTCATGTTCTCTAAGCCATCCGTGACGACTCCACCTCAGTACCCAGCGCTCGCTATTGTGCGGGTCCCCACACCAAGGCCGCCTATTGTGGGTCGCAACGGGGTGGCCAACTCCGAACAGGAGAAGGCCGATGCTCTCGCTGAGCACTTAGAGGCGCAATTTGTACCGACTGACAACCCAAGCTCTGGAAGCACGCCAACGTCCTCTGCTTTCATAAACCTGGTAAAGACCCGGCCCTAGCTTCGTCCTACCGACCGATCAGCTCGCTCGACTGTCTGGGCAAGTTGTTCGAGAGACTACTACTAACGAGACTGACCCGACATGTTCGCGAGGCGGGCATCTTGGTGGATGAGCAGTTCGGCTTTCGGGCGGGACACGCTACGTCCCACCAACTTGTCCGGCTCGTGGAGCAGGTCACGAGGAACTTCAACATCAACAGGCTGACTGGTGCTGTCTTTCTAGACGTGGCAAAGGCCTTCGACCGTGTTTGGCACGAAGGTCTCCTTTTCAAACTCCTCTCCCTGAACCTGCCCTTCTACCTAGTTAAGGTTGTTCAATCTTACCTATCCCACCGCACCTTCTCCACTACCTTTGGGAACGCCACATCCCAAGTCAGAAGCATCCGGGCTGGAGTGCCGCAGGGTTCCATGGTGGGCCCTGTGCTCTTCAGTCTGTATGTGAATGATATTCCAAAATCCCCAGGCACCGAGTTGGCACTGTATGCGGACGACACGGCTCTAGTAGCGGAGTCGTGGCGAGGGCAGCTGGTGGAGAGGCGACTTCAGACGCACCTGACGCAGTTGGAGGGGTGGCTGACTACCTGGAGAACGAGTATTAACGTGGAGAAGAGCACCGCAGTGCTCTTCACATGGAAAAGAAAGTACTACAGGCCGGCTCCACTCCGGCTGTTCGGAGAACAGATCAGATGGGCGGACAGTGCTAAGTACCTGGGACTTACGCTGGACACCAAACTGACCTGGAGACTACACTGCCACGAGAGACTAAACAAAGCGAGGCAAAGGCTGGGAATCCTAGGCCCACTGCTCAACAGGCGTAGCGCCCTGTCTACAAGGAACGGTCTGACGCTGTACAAGCAGCTGCTCAGACCGATCCTCGACTATGCGTGTCCCGCTTGGGGCCACCTGGCGGACTCGTATATGAGGAGGATGCAGGCATTCCAGAGCGTGTGTCTGAGGATCATTGTGGGCGCACCTTGGTATGTCCGGAATGAGACTCTACACCGCGACCTGGATATGCCTACCATCAAGGACCACTTCCGGGGACTGGCGCAGTCTTTCTACGCCAGACTTCCCGGTGCCACCAATCCTCTTATCCAGGGGCTTGGGAACTACGTCATCGACCCTGGTGGGTGCCATCGACGTCCCAAAGCCCTGCTCGGATAAGCGAGATGTGACAACAGTGGTTTGGGAGGCTCTCACCCAGCCCGCCATAGAGTAGTGTCTCCGCACGTAACTCTAAAAACCCTTATTCGGTTTCTCAAATTTCTTACCCCCCACCCCCAAGTAACTAATAATATGTAATATCTGTTTCTTTGTTTCAGAACTTCGCGAAACCCGACAACCCGTTCCTAATTTTGGCGAACCACATGGTGTGACCAATTGGTCGGTACATGTTGGAACTTGCTCTCGTGCTCCCCTTCAGGGAGTATCAGAGTATGCCATATGATTTCGGTTTCGGCTCGCGTGAAGGATACACTCTCACGTTTTCCCTCACCAATGGGAAGCCCCTGTTTCCCCTATTGGACAAGGCCAGGCAGCAGTGGAGGGTATATAACACGGTGATTTCTGGAGCTGTTTTTAATGGTGACCCACCGTTACGAAAGAGCATTAATAAAAGGTCGTCATTTTGGAAAGACTATTTTCATCGTAATTCCCTATCCCTCCGCAACTATCCCTTACCTCCCATCGCGACTCACGTTGCCGGGACAGTTCCTTTGCCTCGCACTGCGACTCACGTTTCCGGGACTTTATCCGCACCTCCCACCGCGACTCCGTGTTGCCGGGACTCTGTCCTCTCACCCTCCAACCTGATCGTCCCTTACGGCGGTGACCTCACGGGATGGGATACACCCGTCGCGCCAGCAAGGCCCTCCGACAGAAGACCCTAAAGAAGACAGCTGCAACCAAACAATACTCCACCCGTGGACCCGTCTTCTACGATCCCGACTGCAACCACCAGACCCCCGAACGCCAAAACTCCGCTGCAGCATCTCCAAGAGTCCCTGCCCCCGAGATAACTCATTCCTCCCCTCCTCTTCCCCTCTCACCGACCATCCGACTCCCACCTACTCCAATTTCCCCTTTTAGCCTTGAGGGTTACCATTTACATACCCTAGCCACCCCAGAACCCACCTATGTTTTCTCCCCTATCTCCCTTCCTTACCCCCACCTACTGGACCCGCGAGATCGACGCCTAGAAAAAAGTCTCCCGGAGACTGGACTTCGACTAGACAAAACCAGTTACCCCAAAGCCGCATTGAAGGGATAACATAGTCTATAGTAGAAAACTTTCTTACTTCTTGGTAAGTGAGTACCGGATTACGGTCTAAGCAAATGTGCTGACAATCCAAATGCTTCGTCTCCAATAAAAGCAAAAGGCTGCTTGCTACCTTGTTTGGTACCACTATGATGTAGTTTATAAGATAGGGTCATAGTGTAATTAGTCAAGATAATACTGCTACCTTGTTTGGTTCAACTATGGTGTAGTTTATAATATAGGATCATAGTGTAATCAGTCAAGATAATACCGCTACCTTGCTTGGTTCCACTATGGCGTAGTTCATGGGCGCCATGAGAAGGGTGCAAGGAGGTGTACTTACACCCCACCCCACCTCTGGTTTATGAAAAAGTGGGGGGAAAAAGTGTATTTTGCATAAAATTAATCAACATTTGTTAAATAACTTTGGTAAATACAATCCATTTAAAAAAAATCAACTTTGGAACTAAAACTTGAGTTGTGTTGGTTGATTTCCAAATTCGTTACATGTTGATTGTACATTTTCCTGGGTTCACCCCCCTTCAAGTAATTCTGCCGGCACTCATAGTGTAGTTTATGATATTAAGAGTCATAGTGTAATTAGTCGAGGTAATGGTGTGTATTCCCCTCGTTCACCGCGAAATATACTAGCCTTAGCTTGTTTGTTTACACTATGTTGTAGGCCATAGTGTACCGTATCCGTCAAGGTTGGGTTGCAACCTTTCAGGGTAGATTGAGCAATAGTGCAAGGAGGAAGTCCTGTGAGGATAGTATTAACTTGAGAGGTAATACCAGCGCACCATACAACTCCAAGTAACGGCAACTCGCAATATAGCGTGTGTTTTTTTTTTTTGTTTTTTTCAAAATAATTTGGACGCGCTAGAATACGAAGGGGAGANTTTTTCAAAATAATTTGGACGCGCTAGAATACGAAGGGGAGAACAGTACCAAAGCAATAATTTAAACCTTTAAACCTTAAAAATCTGCTTTTAAATGAACAAGATAATGTCATCTAGTTATTCGTGATGTTGCAGTCGACAAAAATGGTCTAGTAAACAAGATAATTCTTAGTGAGGTTGGGTTTAGGTGAATCAACCCTTTCCCACCCCTTAATTTTTTTATGTTTTTGAATTCATGCTCAGTGAATAAAAGCTAATTGAAGTCCTACAAAATGTACCTATAGCATCTTAAAACTCTTTTTTTTATATTGCTTCAAGGGTAGTTTGCTGTTTAGGTGACTGCTTACGTTAATGTAACGTAGTTTGCAATCATTGATAAATAATTTTATTACTAATCACGAGTATTTATTAGCATATGCATATTAATATTTCAATTATTGTATTAAATTGTAAATTCTAACTATTTTCAAATATGATACGAGTGGACATAATGTGTTGGAGGCTGAGGTAGGAGGGATGTGTGTCCATGCTATATCAAAAACATGCATTTTGTGTTTAATATTCTGAAACATTTGTTTTAAATAAGCACAAATAAAACTACCCCATCAATGTTTCAACACACCTCAAGGATAACATTTGGAGCGAAATATCGTACAATGGTACAGGAAGTCTGTCCTACATCAGACAAGAGACAACACTGCTTGGAACAATTTTCATTCCAATTTTGAGGGCCTTATGGAACGACCATACATGTATCAATCCACCGTTTTATACTGGATTAGGGTGCCTAACTACAGAATACAGATACGTCATGTTTTTCCCGCGAGTGAGAAGTTTCTATTTTTAAGCAGCTATTAGAATTGAGGGTGACTGGGTGGTTATTTGTTAGTTAATTACATTATCTAAAGAGCTTTTACATTTTATTTTTAAACTGAAAATTACCATAATTTGTCGAAAATACTATAAGAATCAAGTACAAAAAAGAGAATAAACGATATGACAATTCATTATTAGTTACGCATTATGAATTAGTATAAATACAGCCGTATACACAATATTATATTGAAAAGCTACTAAGTTTTAATCAAATGTAGTTTAAGTTTAAATTGTGTGTGTGTAAGGGGGGGGGGGTTGTCCAAACCCATAAAGCCTACTCACCTCGTTGCATGTGACAAGTCCAAAGTGAATAAAAAATATTCATTCAGATGCGTTCATAATGGTTGGGATCAGGTATTTTAAAAGAATTACTAAAGAATGTAGGTACGTTAAGATACACCCAAACTACTGTAGAATAAGTGTTAACAGACAGATAGCAGAAGGTTATTTATTACAAACATTGCCTGTAGTCACTAACGTCAACATTTTCTGAAATAATTAATATTTTTTTTTATCAATTCTATATCATCAATTTTTTTATCTTCGAATAATTTAACATTAGTGACTTACAGCCAATGTTTGCAATAAATAACCTTTAGGTAGCGCTGAGTAAGATTCAAAATAACACACTGTATTTTTTAAGTAAATTTTATTTTGTTTTGTTGGATAAGACGGCCTTTTAAACTTTTAACGTGTTGTCATTTTCGATTTCAAGAAGTGATTACATAGAAAACGCATAACGCAATACAAATGACTAATATGAGAGCAAAGTTCATGGTAGGAATTACAGTGATGTGTTTGTTTGGTTAGTGATTAATTTATAATTATGTTTTTGTGAGAGGACTAACTTCCTTACTCTTTGTTTTTAATCGTTTAAATTATTGATCAAATGCAACTTAGAGGGTTTCATGCTCAATTTGTGCCAATCTGAACCAATTTTACTTTTACTGTAATTCTCTAACCAAATATCCTTTGCAGATGTTATTATTTAAACTAAAAGGGCATTCGCCATTATGGCATTGTACTAATTATCACTCCCAATGAGTTACATCTTAATAGGTTATTTTTTCTGTGGTTAAAATATTTTGTTTTACTTTTTTTAGATGGCCTATGTTCTAATACTCATGATATTTTACTTTGGTTACTAGTTGAAAAAAATATTTTCTCTCGGTTCATAATTTTAGAAACGAGTATTTGAAGAGGTGGGTGAAAATGCCAGATATTAAATTGGCCAAATATGATTTTTCTGCACGGTAATATAAATACCCAAATTTGTAACACTTGCTACCACACTCAATACATTATTTAAGACAAACCTTAATAGTGCTAACACTACCTATAAGTTTCTACTCCGGACATACAAGGTGCGAATAACCCAAACATGTCAGCTTGTGCTAGAATAATGTTAATTTTACCCACCTAAATTCTAAGATAAAATTGCTTTTTATGACTTAATGTTTAAGTATTTCTTCTAAGTTTTATATTTGTCTAAACTATATGGAGCAGATAATTATGTCGATATTCAATATTCCAGATAAAGTTAAAAATTCTTCAACCGTGTAGCATTTATCACGAACGGTAGTAGGGCCACTAGGTAATATCTCATAAATGGAGGTGTAAAAAGTGTATTACTAATTATATTAATTGCTTAGTCTGTAGGGAACTTTTGCATGTATATTTTCATTTTGAGGTTCCAAATAAGGAATTTGCTTGGGATAGGTGTATGGACAGATAAAAGTTTGTTATTATTTTTTTTTTTTCAGGCTACTAAGTCCCACTCTATCTGTACTTGTGATGACACTTTCTGTGTATGCTCAGAGGGCATGGCTCTTTGGTTGCGGATTAGTTCTGTTCCCTCTAGGAGTTGCATTGGCAGGATGTTGGGCCCTTATCTTCAGCAAGATACTAGCCACAGTGAGTAAAATATTAGCTATACTAGTCCTAGTATGACATGACTCTGTTCATTGTAGTTTTACTGGGAGTATGTTGGTTCATCTTCAGCAAGATACTGTCTTCAGTGAGTACAATATTAGATATACTAGTTCTAGTATGTGATGACTACTCTAATGTGCTATATTTGCTGTAGCAACTCGGTCTCACTCCACACTCCACCAGCTACGACATGTGGAAGGAAACGCCGGTGCCCATGTACATGGAGTTCTACCTGTTCAATTGGACCAATGGTTACATCTTTAACTCTAGCACTGAAAAAGCCACATTGGCTCGCACCAAACCCCACTTTGAACAGCTGGGGCCATACGTCTTTAGGTATTAGACTGTCATATTTCAATATTCTTAATCTTTGGTCGAGTGTAGATATAGGTTCAAAACCTTCACTTAGCATGGTGAAATATTGTTAGTAAATATTAAATTTGATTAGTGTAATTAGCTTTTATATGGCGGAAGATAGTTACAAAACTACGTTAGCCTACTACCGTGGTATTCTGGGTTATTAACTAGACCTAGTCTGGATGTAGCTTGAGTGGTTAGAGGTTTGAATCCCAGAGTATTGAGTGGGTTGTCAGAGTGAAGTATAGAGGGATGTTCGAAAGATAACTTATATTCATTGATGCCAAACATAGGTCTACTAATCTACTACATATTTTCCCCCCATTTATTTGGAGTATTTAATGCCCATTTTCTGAATCAACTGATTATATCAGCGCATGACTTATAAACTAAATTAAATATAGAACATACACAACACCCAGCCCTACCCCTACCCCCTACCCCCTACCCCAACTGTCAATTTATCATTGTGAAAGAGAAAAAACCACATTTCACCAATGATAATATTTTCAGCCATTCCAAGAATCAAACCTGGGAACCTTATCTCAGTAAACAGGCACGTTACCGACTGAGCCATGGTGTTGGACAATATACTACACAAGTGGTTACACAGTAACACCTTATCCTGTGACATGGAAGCGTTCACTTTGTCGAGACACCCTCACAAACTGCCTAACGGCCCGAGTTTGGCCCCGCGTGATGTAGAGATTTATTTATCAAATCTCCTCTTAGAAGTGTTTTTTAGCGGACTCCCCAGCTCTATATAGTCTAGAGTATGGCTTTTCTTCATCTGGGATGAAGCTCTAAAGACAACCAAACAACTCGCGAGCATCCACCGGTTCTTACTTGGAACTTGCTGGTCCTGTTATAGTCATCAAGCAAGCAAGGTCCATCGGACACTGATTGCTTGCTTGTACACAGGATATACATATATATATATAATACTATCAGTAGGATTGTAACCAGGCATGGCTTCACTTTAAAGGAAATGTAGGAGCATGGATTAATATCTTTTGCCAGATTAAACTTAAAAATAATAAACTCTTACAGTAGTACATTACAATGCAACAAATGTTTCCAGGATAACAACTGAAATTATGTTGAGAAGTAGCTGAAGGTATGTACAGGGTGTCTACCATCCGGGAAAATCAGGGAAAACGGGAATTAGCCGGGAATTTGAAGTGATCGGGAAAAAACGGGAATAAGTCGGGAATTTGGTAAATCATAATAAAAATCTGGGAAAATGATATTTTACTCAAAATATGAAATATGATAATCATTAAATCAGTAAATTATAATGTAATTTTTTTGTTTGTATCTGTGTAATATATTTTTAATTAATAGTAAACAATTTTAATATGAATTAAAAAAATATTCAAATTTTAAAATTTATCATTATTCATAAAAAAGGCTAATAGAAAAATGAAGGTGGAGGGGGGGTGTGAGTTAGGAGGATGTGACATACTTTTTTAGTCGGGAATTTTAGGAAATGATCAGGGAAAAGGTCGGGGATTTAATTGGTCAAGTTGAGTAGACACCATGTATGTAGAATCTGATAAAATAAAATTACCCAAACATATTTAGTGGCCCCTATTTTATTGCAAAACAGTTCTTGCTTAAATAAACACCCCTAATACTTCCATATGTAGGTTATTAAATGACTCAATGAATCAACTTTTGAATTGGTAATGTAATTAATTTCTTATTTCTTAAAGGGAGCATCATGTCCGTGTGAACTTGACTTGGAACAACAATGCCACGGTTACGTTCAGACAGATACGAACGTGGAAGTTTGTGCCAGAGCGCTCTAATGGAACTCTTTCAGACAATGTCACGACTATCAACACAATAGCGCTGGTATGTGAACTCTACATGGAAAACAATATCTCTTATATAAACTGAAATAAAACAAAAAAAAAATTCATTTAAAAACAAAAACAATTAATCTACTTACCCGCTTTGGTGGCCGTGTGGTCTAAGACGTTACTCTCGTGTGAACTAGACTGCTAAAGACAGGAGGTCAAGGTTCGATCCCGGTCGAGTGCACTGAGGGTAGTTTTTCATAAATAGTTTTCCACTCTACCACCTCCATGCAAATGCAGGTGCACTACCTCTGAATTAAACCATCCTAATCCCTAACCCGTTAGCCTAATTAGTATATTTAGGTGTACAAACAACTCAGACAGGTAGTAAGACGAGTAAATCCATGTGAAATCAACCAATTAATAAATAATTCTGGAACTTGATGTTTCAAATTTTGTTGATTTTTGGAAAATCGGTTCTATTTACTAAAAGGACGAAAAATATGAAATTTCAATTTTTTTAACATTCCTTTTTGAGTTATTGGCTTTCAAAGTTTTGGAATTCACATGATTTTGGCCACCTTTTAAAATCTTAAAATGGCTCTATCTCAAAAACTATAAGGCTTAGAGAGGTGTAATTTGTACCATTTTCTTCAGGATTTTACAAGCTTTAATATGACACGCTACTTGGCCATATTTAAATGTGTTTTTTTAATTAAAAAATATATATAAAGTTTTTAATCTCAAAATTGAAATTTTTAATTTTTTTGTAAAAATATATTCTTTTTATACACCTTTTGGGAGCATATGTACCAAATTGGAAGATGGAATGACAATGGGATCATGTTGTAATAAATAGTTGCATACAGTGATACGTGGCAAATTCACCCAGAATGAGGTATGCTATATCAAAAGTGGAAAAAAATTACTAACATTGAGGTTTGTAGTTAATAAGCTCAATATGCAGTTTTTGTTGCATTTTATTCTGTCAACCTTTTCATGGCGAT
This sequence comes from Timema poppense, assembly GCA_902141375.1. Classification (NCBI taxonomy): domain Eukaryota; kingdom Metazoa; phylum Arthropoda; class Insecta; order Phasmatodea; family Timematidae; genus Timema; species Timema poppense. The sequence continues at coordinate 22,337 of CABFOV010003665.1, forward strand.
ACTTTTTTGAACTGTTGCATTTTTTTACCACTGGCAACTCACTTATTAAAGTTAGAGAAGTATTCAGAAGTTGGAAACCTTCATCAACATTCATAAATTCAGGATCTTCAGACCTACTAGTACCAGGTTTTACAATTCCAGTTTCATTTTTTTTTTGATTGTTCTATTATTTCATTTCTTTCTTTTGATAGTTGGACTCAACAACCTGAACAAATTTCCATGTCTTTTTTCATATTGTGATTTAAGTATATCATCCAACTAGTCACATTTCTAAGATCTTTTTTCTTGACCCAGTGTGATTTTTTCTTAAATGGGTTGCAACAAAACTTTGCCCAATTTCTTTCCATCTTCCCTTCACAAATAAACAGCAGGAAACAGTACTAATAGGACTGATAATGCAATAAACAATGATTAAAATAGAACCCCAAAAAAGATTATTGTAGCCTAGGTCTTAATTACATGTCCATAAACTAAAATAAGAAAAGCCACTGAAATAAGTCACTTCAATAAGAAATAATACTGAGAAACCAAGCCAATAAAGTACATGGATGTTGTTTGTCTGGCAGTCACAGTAAAACTGATAGAACTTGTAAACAATAGCAGTGTTAAGTTGCTGCATGTGTGTATGACTCACTTTCCCCAGGGCTTGTCTTATCATGAATCACTGTCTTCATTTGAAATGACTTTTGAGACTCAATGTTGAGGAGCAGTAATTTCTTTTACATGTGCCTAGTAATAAATATCATTAATAAATTTAATTCTAAGCTAAACCTCATAGGGTTTTTCATAAGTTTTGAATTTTTTTAATGGTCCCTATTAAAAAACCTAAAAAAATTTTTTTTTTAATGTTTTAGGGTTAACTTAAAAGAGCAATAAATTAAATGAGTAGAAACAATTTTCCCAGTTATTTTGTTTGTTACTGCAGGTGTTGATAAATACTCAGGGTATCAACACAATACACCTCATTCTGGGTGAATTTGCTGTGGTACTGCTATATTTAATTATTTATTACAACATGATCCCATCATCATCCCATCTTCAAATTTGGTACATGTTCTCCCAAAAGGAATATAAATAGAATATATTTTTTAGAAAAAAATTTAAAATTTCGATTTTGCAATTTAACAAAAATACTTTTTTAAATTCTTTAGGAAAAAAATTAAATTGTTAAATATGGTCAAGTTGCATATCATATTACATCTTGTAAAATTGTAAAGGGAATAGTACACATTCCATCTCTCTAGGTCTCATAGTTTTTGAGATAGAGCCATTTGAAGATTTTAAAATGCGGCCAAAATCACGCGAATTCCAAAACTTTGAAAGCCATTAACTCAAAAACGAAATGAAAAAAAATAATTGAAATTTCATATTTTTCATCCATTTAATAAATAGAACCAATGTTCCAAAAATTATCTTGTTCAGAGATGTGAAGGTCCAGACCATTGGTTGAGTTCACATGGATTTACCCAGACGTGGTACTATAAAAAAAAAATTTACTTCAGGGATATTTGGTTACAAAAGGTTTTTTTTATAGATGGGTAGATTCTCTATATTTCTTTGATCCGAATATTAAATAAGGCATACGAAACTACGGCAGGCCTAGCAAGCCGCTAGTGTAAAAAATATATGGCTTGAATAAAAAAACTGGCCTGGGCCACAGACTGGAAACAGTAATGGATGTAAAGTAAATTTGGAAGAAAGTAAAGGAACGGTGGATAGAAAACATAAAAGGGAACACAGTTCACACTTTTAATTGTAGTAGCCATAATGTGTTTGTTACCTTTTATATGTTACAATTTTTTTATTTTTTTTGCTTACCTAGTGTCTAAAATTGTTATAACAAGTCAAGGTTTTCATGTTATTGTTTTCAAAATTGTTTTCTGAGATTTTTATGAAGCTTTACTAGCATAAAATTAAAGAGATGCTAGCGTACCATGTAATATAGTGATAGTGTGTAGAATGTTCCTTTCTGCTCGTAGGCTGCAAGCTACATGGCCCGTGACAAACCTATGTTGAGAATATTCATTAGTGGAATTTTGGAAGGGCTTGGCTCTGTGGTGGTCACCAAGACTTCAGGCCAGCTCCTATTGGAGGGATACGAAGACCCTATCCTCGACACCTTAAAGAACTTTCGTTCATTACTAAAGAATATCAACATTCCTTTCACCAAGTTTGGTTGGTTTGCGGAGGTAGGTGGAATAATTGGCTAACAATTTCGGAGAGTCCAGCTTATAGTTGATAACAAGATCTTATGTTATTCCGGTGACCCGGCAGTCTAGGGGTAAGGTGTCAGACTTCTGTGCTGGCGGCCGGGGTTCAATCCTCGGTCCCGGCAAAGATTTATCTGATTAAGGCCTCCACCGTGGTTCGGATTCCACGTTAAACTGTAGGTCCTTCATTTCATCTCACAATCAGCCTACCATTACACATTAGCATAAGTGCGTATAACCCGAACGGGTAGTAAGACGCGGTGCTAATAATAATAATTATCATTATTATGTTATTCCAACATGTTTTTTGGGTTTGATATTGCTGCAAATATTCTTCTATCAGCAATCACGTATGCTAAGTTAGTACCCGCATTGGTGGTTGCAAGGTTTAACGCATCACACTTGTATCAGACTGGACTGCCAATGACATGGGGATCAATTTATTAGTTCTAACCCAACCATTCTGTTCTTGATGATGATGATTTGTTCAACATGTGCGCTGGGTGGTACGTAATGTTAGTCTTGTTCTAGCGCAATAATTCCGCCAGCTACGATGGTTTGTTCAACATGTACACTGGCACAGATGATCTGAGCAAACTGGGTATGATGTACTCTTGGAATTATGAGCACCAGTCCCATTACTATGAAGAAAGTTGTGGATTGGTGCGCGGTACCACGGGAGAGATTTGCGCACCTGTCAAAGACATGGCCACATTGGATCTATTTTCTTCTGACATATGTGGGTAGGTGTAGTTAATTTATATATCTTCTTTGAGTGTAGTTAGAGAAAATGTTGATGATATTTAAGATTGAGAAGAGATCAAATCATTCAAATTTGTCTTTCGTAAATATTAACTTCTCCGTGTGAATTTATGTATCGTTCAGATCTGTGACCTTGAAGAAAGTGGGTGAGCTTGAGATGATGGGTATCACAGGGAACAAGTTCGAGGCGGATGCGAGCATATTTGATAACGGTACGCTATACCCATCACAGGCCTGCTATACTACAGGGGAATCTGTCTATTCTGGTGTCATGAACATCTCAACGTGCAAGTGGGGCGCGCCAGCTTTCATCTCGTACCCACATTTCTACCATGGCTGACAGTTCCTATCTGGACGCAGTGGAGGGGTTGAGCCCGTCCGGCAAAGATCATAGCTTCTACTTTGTGGTCGAGCCGGTGAGATAATACCTTCTATTGTCTGTGATGGGAAATAAAAGCATCAATTGTCTCTGTGATTTGAGATAATTGATGTGAGATATTGTTTTATATAATACCGTACATATAAATAAATAAAAAACTAATTCAACAATTTAATCATCTTTTTAAGTATAAGTTACTCAAGATTATATCTACAACAAAATTAGTTGGGGGTGGTTTATGTGCAAGTTTCATATCAGTAACCTGATTTATATTGATTCATTTTTATCTTATTTGGTTGTGTGATGAAGTGAATTCTATCTAACTTAACTTATCTTAAAGTTGGGATGGAAGGAGACATGAATTAAGGACAGTATTTTGCTAATTTTGACAGCTTAAATTTCTATGGCCTAAATACATAAAATATTGCTTCAGGGAATATATATCTAAGCTTAATTTTCTACAAACATAATCAATAATTCTTGAATACTTGTATTGGGTACTGGATATTTTAACCAAGTGTTTCCCCCCCCCCCCNCCCTTTCGAATTCCTCAACACACATATATTCAAGGAGTATTGCGATTAAATTGTGTAGAAAATTAAACATATAATATATTATCTACCTGTCTAAGTAATCGTATTACCGTGAACAAAACACAAGTGAGCATTTGTGTCTTATAGTTGTTTCCTACTTGTTACATATTACAAATAAATTAAACTAAATAAATATCAGTTTGATTCTCCCAGACCTAGTTGGTTTATCCCTGTTGAGTTTAATGAACATGTTGTGTATGTGCAGGAAATGGGTGTGCCACTGCAGGTCCGAGCGCGCATGCAAATCAACATCCTCCTACAGTCTATCCCAGACATTACGTAAGTTTGCTTGGTTATTTTAATCTTTATTTTAGTACCGCATCTTTCTAACCATTCAGGCTATGTACTAATTATACTAATGATTTTAAGGATTAGGAAGGTTACATTTAGAGGAAGTGTACCCGTATTTGTGGTGAGGAAGAGTGGAAAACATTTTTAAAAAATGCTCTCACCACAGCCGACCCAGATTAAAACCTCAATATCCCTGTCATCGGCAATATAGTCTATTGCGAAAGCGCTTCAAGCCATGCGGCCACCGAAGCGGAGGATTATATTAATTCATGTGTATAGCAAACTAATGCTTTATTTTCTGCTGGATCACTACTGAAAGCTGAATCAAATAAAATTAAGTGAAAAATTACAACATGAACATGAGAATTGAACCCTGTAACTTTTGACTTTGTATGCCATTGTTTTACAACCGCAGCCATTTTGGCTCATCTCGTATCCTGTGTAACTAGTGAAGTATGTTTCTGGATACATGATGAACCAGGATAGCTCGATGATGGTTCAGTTCCCGTGTACCGATGGTCATTATTCACTCAATTAAATTTGTTTATTTCTGCTCGTTTTATTTATTCTCTCATTTAAACTTAAACGTTTCATATTTTGAGATTTATCTTCACTACACGTGTAATACATATTAGCTTTTAACTAAGATAAAATGAATAGATTTCCACCCCATTTGGTTCTTATAATCCCCTCCTGTGCTATCAATGCCAGAACCTCTTAGGTGACCTGGCGGTCTAGGGGTAAGGTGTCGAACTTCTGTGCTGGGGCTCCGGGGTTCAATACTCGGTCCCGGCACAGATTTATCTGATTACCAAACCCTTCCTTCACCTCTGACAAGACACCTTGTGAATGTGTGGAATGCCAGGCCTCCACCGTGGTTCGGATTCCACGTTAAACTGTAGGTCCTCCATTTCATCTCACAATCACCCTACCATTACACATTAGCGTAAGTGCGTATAACCCGAATGGGTAGTAAGACGCCGTGCTAGTAGTAGTAGTAATAATAATAATAATAATAATAACAGAAAATCTTCATCCAGATTGGTTTGTATGTGCTTCTAATACACACCATCGTACCACATAGTAACTTTTATCGTATTGGTGGTTGCTGTTTAATGAATATGTGTGATGTTGCAGTCTTCTGAAGAATGTCCCACGCGTTTTCATCCCTTGCATGTGGTTCTCTCAGAACGCCGACTTAGATCAGAGCCTGGCCCCTACGGTTAAAAACACTTTGCTGGCCAATTGGGTGGGCTCGGCCACCTTGTTCGGACTTTCCGCTCTAGGTGTGCTGTTTCTCATCATTGGACTTATCATCACGGTGAGGGAGAACTGGCGAGATGAGGACACAGACACACTCGTCAATACTGACAGCACTCCTCCTGCATCTGGAGTCAAGAACTCGCCACAGAGTGACGCGTCGCCTCTGATGTCGCGGCAAGACTCGTCACCGAGGTCCTCTGATCTCGGCACAGAACCAAGGGCCAGGGATGGAACCTCCTAAGCGGATTAAATCTTTGCGTCGCTCGGTTTAGTGGTTTGCTTGTTTATGTTCCTACATTAGTCTGCTGTGAAGGATCCTTCATATCTATCTCGCTTGGTTACACTATTACAATAGTTGGGTGTGAAGGATCCTCCATATATATACCTTGCTTGTTTACACTCTTGCATTAGTCCGGTGTTGAGGATCCTTATTATAATCTTGACAGAGTTTGGCTTGCGAAACATCAAATAATCAAGGGGAGGAAAGTACCACAGCCACAGCATATTCAGTTAAGTGATCAATATAAAAACGTTAAACTTTCTAGTTTAGCTTTTTAACTTGGTTATATTTATTGCAATGAATCTCCCTTCTCACTCACTTTTATTCTTAAGTTTCAATATTATATATATATATATATATATATATAGAGAGAGAGAGAGAGAGAGAGAGAAAAACTAAATATTAGAATGTGGATCCACATAAAGTCAAATGATAAATCAATGCTCTGGGGCCCTGGTATTATGTTTGTAGGTACAGGTCGCTACTAGGCTGTGTAACTACAACAGGGTAACATGTTCATACACATGCAAGGGGGACATTTTTTTGGGGTACACTGCAAATATGTATATAATAAAACACCTAATAAATAATCGAATTATTTACCCACCTTAACAAACCAATATATTTAATTAGCAAGATTAAATAGGATAGCATAAAAACTATAAATACTTAACAAAGATGGTATCATTGGTCACTTTGTATTAAAATTAATTACTGTAGATATTATTTTTTATTTCATACTCTTGTAGAATATACATATATATTTATATAAACCAAAGTAAGCAATAATGAAGACAGCCTCCCTAGAAAGATATATAGGCAGGATATCTATAATCATCCATACATTTTAATTTCTCATTTTTCTTTTTTTACTCACCTCACTTTACTATGCATGGGATTATTTTGCTAATCTCCCAATTACACAACTTTAATTCATCCCCTCTATCAATTACTTAAAATTGTTATCTCGCGTTAAGGTCTTCACGATATTGGATTCGAGAATTCAAGTGCCCCATCTTATCGATAACATTCCACTACATAAGTATATTATATTACTTGAAAGTACTTGTTTTTAGTTACGTTTCTATCCATACCATATTTATTTATGTTTGACTATTATATTGTTGGACTGTTCTTTAGCTCATAAATTCATTACATGAACTAGAGGTCATTTAGAAATAATATTAACCTTATCATATGAGTGTTGTGTGTATTCTGACATGGCACTTTAATACACCGTCTATTGAGCCAAAGATTACTTTGTTTGTTACAGTGGAACCTGGATAATTCGAACTTGAAGGGACCAGGAAAAAAATTCAAATTATATAAGTTTCTTTAAAGGAATTGAAAATAAACACAGTTAAGTTTGCAACCAAGCTCAAAAGTTTTTCGAAAATGTTGAAAGAGTGTTAGGGGGAGTTCCGAAGGCCTTTGCAATTTCTAATTTCTTTTTAAGTCTCTTTTTCCAATTCCTTTATCACCGCTACTTTTTCGGCCAAAGTTAATGATTGATAGGATTGTGGCTTGGACATTGACATCACGACACACACACACAAACACTACTGTAGAATATGTACTAAACAAAACTAAAACAAAACCAAACAAAAGAACAAACTCGCATGTCACAAGAATATCGCTACGGCCGAATCACTAAGAACAGCGTACGTAACTGCTCGAGAGCATTTACCTTGACTAACGGGATTCAGAACTGTACGTGTAAACAAAGAAATAATGGTGGGTTAGCGGGGGAGGGGCATGGAGAAGGGTACTGACCGCATTACAACGTCGCCTCCTCTGTTTCCGAAAATATAACTACACAGCACTGCAACTAGAAGTAGGAAAACAACACTGCACAGTACATTACAACTTAGGAAAAGTTTTAATTAATCAAAACAAAATTTGAACTATCCACAATTTTTTTATCATTGTTTTAATACATAATTCTTGGGATTGGGCGAAAAATTCAAATTAAAGACTATTTTGAATTATGGAAGCTCAAATTAGTCAGGTTCCACTGTGCCAAAATTTTTTATAGTCATTGTTTATTTAGTTTACATAGTTTATAACTTTAGTATATTATATATATTATTATCAACAATATGTACTTGCATTAATGTACAGTTTTGAACCATGGCATTATGAATACAAGAATATATGCACTTCACTTTATGCTCTTAACCTTCAAGTTATGCTGAGCGACGAAAGTAAAAGAAACAAATAAGGTCATGATTCCAAGGGGTTCTTTTATTAATAGGAACATTCTAAGATAAATTCATCCCACCAATAAGGTGTCCGACTTCAGTGCTGGGGTCCAGGGTTCAATCCTCGGTCTCGGCACAGATTTATCTGTACCAAACCCTTCCTTCACCTCTGACAAGACGTGTATTAATCACAACTTGTGAATGTGGGGAATGCCAGGCTTCCACCGTGGTTCGGATCCCACTTTAAACTGTAGGTCCTCCATTTCATCTCACAATCACCCTACCATATTACACATTAACGTAAGTGCGTATAACCCGAACGGGTAGTAAGACGCGGTAATAGTATTAATAATTCATCCCACCAAAGATGGTTCAATATATATTTCAGGCTAAATAACCAAAGATTTATGAATGAGCACTTAGCTCTTTTAAGAGTTCAAATGTATGAGGGGGGAGTGGAAACCATCCACCCTCATTACACCTGACCAGGATTCAAACCTGGATCTCCCTGTCATTGACAGTCCAGTCTATTGCTAGAGTGATGCGGTATACCATTTGACCACCGAAGCAGGTTCTTACATTATTTAAAATTTAAACCGTTCAACACAACCTCTCGCCATCCAAAAACATTGTTTATATTATTAAAAGGCAAGACGTAAAAAAAAATATTGAGATTTGAAAGCATTGTTTTGATTTGGTCTACTCTATGTAAACATTTTGTGATTACACCTCTGTGGTTACCATCGTGCACAACTATCACCTCTACCTTGTTATTCGTAATACCATGGTTACCAACAACAATACATACTATTCTATATGACTGATTTAAAACAAGTATATTAATCAGGGACTAGAGAAAATGACACAAGTTCACTTTTTAGGTTATTTGAAAAAAAAAAAAATGGAAACATGTTTTGCTAAAGTAGTTGAGAACGGCGGTCGGAAACTGTTCGTTGATGTGCAATTTTCATTCGGATGCTTAAGAAAACTACATAATTGTTAAAAGTCGATCTGTGTGCCTTCTAAACTCACAAATATATTAAGTACACTAGAGTCACGGCTATCCCGCTTAAAATGACGGCATTCCGGGCCAGATAATGCGGAATTTAACTGCTGTAGTTAATTTTCAGTATGAGCTTCCCTTCTTTTTTTTAATAACTTTGTTTTATTAGAATCTGCTAAATATATTTTCCCTTCCGAAGGAAGTTGTGCTATGGATTTTTATTGCCCAGGAAAAATCCATCGACCTTGGCTGGGTTTGAACTCAAGAACATCAGGTCCTGGACCTGGAATCATATTAAATTTTGAAATTTTCAGAAAAAAATTGAAAACTTTTTTTGGAGTATTGAAATTTTTTGAGTTTTGTAAAAATCTTCGCATCTAGTTTGAAAAGTTTTTAAAACTCGACTTAGACTTGAATTTTCGAGTACGTGCACACCAATAATTTTATTAGTATACACTGGAATATGTTATTTATTTCTAAAAACCTGTCTTCAAATTAGTACCTTACAGAAATACATCCTTCTTTTAAGCAGTTCCAAATTTTATCCTACACATGTGAAAAGTTTTTTTTTTTTACTCTCACTATGGTAAAGTTACACCACAATCTTTGGTTATATTGTATGGTTTGTATTGCAATCTTATGAACCATTTATTAAATACTGTTCCATTGGCAGTCAATAAGTGGTATTCTTAGAATTGTTACGATTGTTATTTTTGAAACCATTATGAAGGCAGCATATGATATAAACTTTATATATGAATATACTATTTAAAAAAAATACACTTCTAAGATGTAATTGTATAAAATGAATAAGAAAAATGAAAACTTTATCTGTGATAGGTAAATATACTAAAAAAAACTAATGTTATCGGTTTTATAGAGTAATATACTATATTGTGTGTACTTATTTAAAATGTTGTGATATAAAAAAAAGGAATGTAAGAATTGAGTGCATGAACCAAGCAAGTCCTTTTTTATTTTTATAAATATCCAATACTCTTTAAACTCATAAAATGTTAAATATCTCTATATTTGAACTCTAAATTTTTCATTATAAGATTCTTTTTTTTTTCTTTTGTTGAAAAGTTTGATGAAATGGACTTGCCTGGTTATTGCAACCAACCCTTCAGTTATGTCACTTTTTTTTTTATCAAATAATTATTTAATGATGATTAATAAAAAATAATGCAACTTTAAATCATTTTATATTAATTTATTTATTTAAAAAATAGGTTTTATATGTTGTCAGCCCTTTCATAACTCATCAAACTCATAATTTGTTGGCTGTCAAGTTAATGGTAAAGGATAACCTTATTGTCACTAGTCGCGGAAGTTTGTGAACCTGTCGACAGCCGTCCTCTTGACAATCTACACACAGCAATCGCCTTCGATTAAACCGATTTCAACTCCGCGCCTTACTATACATTCGGGTTATACTCATGTGTACTAATTACAATGTGTTGGGGATGAGGAAGGCCGAATTTAGAGGAAGTGTACTCACATTTGCATGGCGATATTGGAAAATTATTTAAGAAAAATAACCCTCCATACAACTAACCAGTATTCAAACCTATATCTCCCAGTCATTGGCAGTCGGGTCTATTGAATAAGTGACGAAATAGACCATTCAACCACCAAAGCGGCCATTAGACTGGTGTCGTCTCTTATAGTAGAGACACTATCATATTTAAAAGGAACACATGTCACGATTACGGCCACATAGAGCTGCTACGGGGGAAGAGAAGTGACGTGACCTGTAAGTGCTGTGTAGGGCGTGCTTTTTACCCGCAGAAACACTAACGTTAAATGTAAGAGAGACTAGGAAAGTGGAAGCCATGGGAATGAAGTTTGTGAGGAGCATGTTAACTGTCACCGAGATGAAAGGAGATTAGTAATTAAGTTAATCCAGGAAAGAGTAGTGCCGAGTCCACAGCACTTTGAAGCAAAGCCAAGTTACAAGGAGTACATGAGATAATAGAGGAAGCAAGACTGAGATGGTATGGACATGTAATGAGGATGTTGGAGTACATGAGATAGTAGAAGGAAGCAAGACTGAGATGGTATGGGCATGTAATGAGGATGGAAAAGGGTAGACTTATGCCTATATTTGCCGCCATGCTCCTGATATTCCGCAGATAAATAAGTGGGAAGTTATACTGATAAAATATCAGCAGGATCAACATTTTTGTTTTTACATTTTAAACTGAAAACAAATCTATTCTTTACTAAACCTGTCTTACTAGGTGATGTTATCAAATAGCTACAGACCTGGGGTTCTGTTAAAAGGAGATGAAACACATCTTCGTGCAGGTTTTCCTACGGGGAAGTTGTAATATTGCAGATGTTACCTACATCTCTACCCGCACCCACAGGAACAAGCAATAATTTTGGTCATCATCATCATCATCATCATCATCATGAACTGTTTCCAGCCTGTGGCAGAGTCCGTTTAGTAAAATGCCTCAATCTTTCTCTGTCCTTTCACCATTCTTCCTCCTGAACTCTCTTCCAATATAAATGAGGTAGTGAAGCGCAATACAAGGTGATTACATGGTGGATACCGTTTAGACTCTCCTTCTCTATCCTGATTCGACCACCAGGTGATGCACCTCGGAGCGTGAACAACCTGGTGGAGGGTGGGTGGAAGCCAGGTCTGTAGCAGACAAGAGACTGGTCAGGGCCGATTGGCTCCCAGCGTTGTGGGTTGGGAGTGGATGACGAGGACCTAAGTCCTTGTCAGGACCTCACTTAGGGAAGGTGACCACGAAAACCAGATACATCCGAGGACCTACAAGTGGCAACCCCTTTAATCAAGTGTAGACCACGACAGGCCTAGTAAACCTGTGGCCAAAACAAACTCGAGTAAATATTGTAAAATGTTGGACGGGAAACTTTAAATTTTAGTAGTATTTAATCAAAATGAACAATAATTGTAATAGTATATTTAATCATTAATTTATTAAGTAATATGATTGTAAATTGGATAAACTAGTAATTAGCGGAGGTAAAGAAACACTGTAACATAGGTCCTGAGTTACAGACTAGGCCTCGGCACAGAAAGTAACGATAAATAAATTGTAATAGTATGTAACAGGAGTTCGATACCTCAACTCGGTCAGTAGTGTGTCTGACTACTGAGCTAAGGGTCCCAGGTTTGAGTCCCGGCATGGCTGAAAATGTACCATTGATGAAAATATGGGTTTACCCTTTCACAGGGATAAATTAACAGCCGTGGGATGGATGTTGTGCCTGTCCTCGTCTTAAGTTAGATTATAAGGCATATGAAACTACGACAAGCCCAGAAAGCCGGTAGTGGGAAATATATGGGCTTGAATAAAAAAACTGACCCAGCCCACAGGCTGGAAACTGTAATGTATGTAAAAAAAGTATGCAACAGAAATTAACAGTGTTTATTTTATTGTAATTCTCAGTAACTGAGCAAATTTTTTTTTAAATTCATATAATTTCAATTAATAGTGAGACATAATTTAAAAAATGTTTGTTTAAACCTTATTGGTGGTGTATGGAGTTGCAGCTGTTGAATGCAAACACAAAATTTCGTTAATAAACAACTTTGTCTCAAGAACTCTCCTATCTTTACATGTTTATGTTGGGGAGGATTATCGGTCTATTGAGAGATTTTGGCCACCGAGCTCCGAACCATATTCTGTGCCCAACCGTGCCGTAGCGAGATGACGAGTCCAATGATGAGCAAGACGAGTCCCACGGCGGCAAGAGCGAACAAAACACCCCAGCCCGCGGTCTTGGCGATTAGAGCGGTCTTCACCGTGGAGGAGAGTTTGTCGTCTATATCCACACTCTGGGTGAACCACATGGCTGGGAGGAACACACGTTCCGGCAGGTTCTTGAACAATCTGGAGACAGGAATATACTGACAAGTCTGTTCATAATGCCTGACAACTTGAACAACATTCAAAACAATTCTGATTAGTATTATATAAGACGAGATATGATCGATTTAAATTACACCTGGACACTTGAATTTAACTCGGTAACTTTGGCTTAGTACGCCAATGCTCTATCACTTAGCTAACTAGGATTCGTCCTGTCCTCAAGGTCATTCTTCACTCAAAGCTTAAGGAAGAGTTTGTGATGGATGTGTGGGAATCGTCAGCGACCAATAGTATCGCGAGCCATCTGCGACTCGGG
>CABFOV010003665.1:36525-48710 GCA_902141375.1 Timema poppense
CCTTCCTTCACCTCTGACAAGACGTGTATTAATCACAACTTGTGAATGTGTGGAATGCCAGGCCTCCACCGTGGTTCGGATTCCACGTTAAACTGTAGGTCCTCCATTTCATCTCACAATCACCCTACCATTACACATTAGCGTAAGTGTGTATAACCCGAACGGGTAGTAAGACGCGGTGCTAATAATAATAATAAAAATAATATCCTTATTGGGCTCCTTTCGTTGCCTTCCCTCCTCAACACTGATACTGGAGCAATATTTTATTTACCTGGGCCATAAAGTTTTTTGTTGTAGAAATTTCCAATATTTTTATCATCATCACCATCACTAAACACCAAAACTGTTTAGGACAACCCCCCTCAGTAGACCCGACTTGGGTTTGAACCCCAATCTCCCCTTCATCAGAAGGCCTTAGACCACTAGTTACTAAAATACCGTCCTTAACTCATGTTACCTTCTGTCCCACATTAAAGATAAGTAAAATATAGTTCACTTTATCAAAATAAGATAAAAACAAAATCAACATACGTAGATTTAATGATTTGAAACTTGAACACAAACTTCGCAAAATAAAAGTCAATACAATGGATTTGGTTGTAAATTTAGAAGCCAATTAAAATTTGCTAGTTTCAATTATAATTTGCTTGTGGAGTAGTCAATTATTACAGATTGGAACAAACTTAACAACAAACACAGAATGTGAGTGACGTCGTCTAGTTAACAATTGTAATAGATGGCAGACAACATGTTATTAGATCATCAAGATTCTAAAATAATTGGTATATAATTAGGTCAAAATCAGAACAACAATATAACTAGAAAATCTCATATCACACAAAGAAGAGAATGTATTTTATCTGTGTTGTATTGACTGATATTAACCAACAATATCTCACATCACAAAAAGAAGAGAACGTATTTTCTCTGTGTTGTATTGACTGATATTAACCAACAATATATCACATCACACAGACAATAGTAGGTATTATCTCACCGGCTCGACCACAAAGTAGAAGCTATGATATTTGCTGGACGGGCTCAACCCCTCCACTGCGTCCAGATAGGAACTGTCAGCCAGGTAGAAATGTGGGTACGAGATGAAAGCTGGCGCGACCCCACTTGCACGTTGAGATGTTCATGACACCAGAATAGACAGATTCTCCCGTAGTATAGCAGGCCTGTGATGGGTATAGCGTACCGTTATCCAATATGCTCGCATCTGCTTCGAACTTGCTCCCTGTGATACCCATCGTCTCAAGCTCACCCACTTTCTTCAAGGTCAAAGATCTGAACAATACATAAATTCACATGGAGAAGTTAATATTTATGAAAGACAAATTTAAATGATTTGATTTCTTATCAGTCTTAAACTATTATCAACTATTTTTAATAACTGTATATGTTAAACTCACAGTTCTAAGAAGACATACTAATTTTACCTACCCACATACATCGGGAGAGAAGACAGCCAATGTTTCCATGCCTTTGACAGGTGCGCAAATCTCTCCTGTGGTACCGTGCACCAATCCACAACTTTCTTTATAGTAATGGGACTGGTGCTCATAATTCCAAGAGTACATCATACCTAGTTTGCTCAGATCATCTGTGCCAGTGTACATGTTGAACAAACCATCGTAGCTGGCGGTATCGTTACGCTAGAACAAGACCAACATTACATACCAGGAGCTAGTGTTCATGTTTGAACAAACCATCGTAGCTGGCGGAATCGTTACGCTAGAACAAGACCAACATTACATACAAGTGATCAAGATGATAGAAGGTCTTCAAGATAATAGTCATAATTATTCAGTGTGTGTGTGTGTGTGTGTGTGTGTGTGTGTATATATATATATATAGTGTTAAATTACCCACTATTATTATTACTATCGCTTAGTGCTATCTTATATTAAAAAAAAAATCTTGCTTCCAAATATTGGGGAACAAAGCCTCCATTTTAATTTCTAAACCCCTTCTAATAATCTATAGTAATGAATTTGCTGGTTAGGTGAAAGAAATATACTTATATAGGGTGGGACGGAAACAATTAGCTCACCTGTGCTGAGGAAAGTGTTGGACAACCTGCTGAGGTTTGTCCTGACGTCTGGTTGAGCCCAGATGAGTGACATTATCTTCAAAAAGTGTATCATGTAGTTTGCTTTTATTTAGCTAGTAAAGATTTACTTTTTGATAAAAGTGTTAATTTTAAGCCCTATGGCTTCTTTGGTGCTGACTGACAGCTTTAAAAAGTTACCAGACCAAATTACGTATCCCTACGCCGAACCAGATGAATAAGCAAAAACATGTGTTTAGCAGCTGTCACTTCTGACAGTCAAAATTTATGTATATACCTAAATATTGACTGTCAGAAGTCAGCTGTAAGCTGTCAGTAAGCAGCAAAGAAGCTGTGGGGCTACTGTAATCATCTAATTTTTTCGAGATAACCATGTATAACTGACCTGGCCATTCTTTGCAAATTGGCTTGAAGGTAAAACTTGATTTAAAAAAAAAATAGCAAGTCCAATTTCAACTAACAACATCAATTGAAAGTGAGTAAAAGTTGCCATCCCAGAAATATGTCTTATTTGGTTTATTAATTATACATTTCATTTAAAAGTTATCAAAAGCTCCCAGTATTACTTCCTTATGTCTTACTATATGTTTTCACATTACACAATTGATTATCAAACGGACTGAGGATATAAATAAATTGTATTACTTTTTTCACTGCCATTGTGACAACATTAGTTTAAAGTTTTCAAATAAATAGCCTCCTATGAAAATCATACTGCAAGTTAGTATTTTTGGTAGTTCTTTTCTAAAGAATTCAAAGGGTCATAGTAAGTTAAGTTGATACAAACCCAAAGCTTTCAATAAGTTAACAGTGTCGGGAACAAGTACATTCAGTACAAAGAGATGTACTATATAAGCTAAGTACAGGCAGTACAAAGAGATGTACTAGATAAGCTAATGGTTTTCGCGATTAGGAAGGTTAGATTTAGAGGAATTGTACCCGCATTTGTGTGGAGGGAGAGTGGAAAACCATTTTGAAAAACTACCCTCAATACATTCGACTGATATTTGACCCTCGATCTCCCGGCAGTCTTAGTCTCTTGCGAGAGTAACGTTTTTGATCATGAGGCCACTGAAGGGGGCTAGAAACACTTGTAGAGAAACATCTTAATTCCTTGCTGTGTTAATCACTATCCGACTGATTCCCCGAGATGTAAGGTATCTTCAGGTTGACCAACTGTATGGAAATGTCAACCAATTCATTATTTAATTTCCAAAACCAAAATTATTTATCTTCAAAGTAAATGCGCAAATGTTAGTGACAATTATTTAGTTCATTTAATGAATCGTGGAAAGGAAAGAGAGAGCTAGTGTTTCAGAGAATGGACTCTAGATTTTTTTTTTTCTCTTTTTATATGGGACATTATAAGAGGACTCACTACCCGCCTCGGTGGCGTAGTTGGCTAACGCACTTGTCGTGTTGAGCTCGACCGCTGAGGACGGGGAGATCGAGGTTCGAATCTTGGTCGGGTGAACTGGGGGTGGTTTTTCCTAAATGGTTTTCCACTCTCCCTCCACACAAATGCGGGTTCACTTCCTCTAATTAAACCTCCCCAATTCCTAATCCATTAGATTAATTAGTACTTAAAGCGTATATCCCGAACGGGTAGTAAGACGCGGTGCTAAATATTATTATTATTAAGAGGACTTCCTAGAATTTCTTTCAAATTGAGTTTTAGTGAGACTAGCTCATGTCAGAAATTACATTTTGGGATTTATTTATTTTTTCACAGATGTTAATCACTTAATATCGTGTTTTGCTTAGTTTTAGGTATAAATTAATCGTATAAGTTAAACTTTTTTATTGATCCAGTGATAACATTTTCAGGTTGTGTTGTACTAACCCTTTGAGATAGTCTCATATTTTAGTCACCACAATTTGAGGTGGTTATATACCATATGTGATTAGCGCTACAATAGTGACAAATATTGATCTGTAACTTTACATTAATGACAGAAGATTAGCACTTTAATAGTGACAGGTGATCTGTGACTCTACAGTAATAACAGAATATTAGTACTATAATAGTGATAGTTCATCTGTGGCTTGACATTACTTACAGAAACTTAGCACTACTATAGTGACAGACTGACAGTTGATCTCTAGCTTGACATTAATGACAAGATTATCACTATAATAGTGACAGGTTATCTGAAGCTTGACATTAATGACAAGATTATCACTATAATAGTGACAGTTGATCTATGGCCTTACACTAATGACAACAAAATTTATGTAGTATAAACAAAAACAAGAAATACCTCAACTTTTTTTTAAACTTGAATACTCAAAATTACAAATATATAAATATAGACACACTTAATAAAATATCGGTCTACATGACGTATTAATGAAAGGAGTAATATTCTTAAATTTATAAGTGTATTGCTCATGGCCTATGTACTCGTTCTGTACACATGTGAAAGGAATATCAAAGATAAATTTATTAATATTACTCTTTCATCAATGTAACCAATTATTATGAGGATGATAGATTGAATAACATCCAACTTTTTTTTTTTCTGAAATTAGTGAAAATATAAAACACTTACCTCTGAGAACCAGCCAAATTTGTTAAAGGGAATATTAAAAGTCAAATTAAGTGAAGGTCCAAGTGTATCAATTATTTGGATCAAATGATCGAGAAGTGGGTCGTCATATCCGTCTAACAGGAGCTCTCCGGCTGTTTTGGTCACCGAGACAGAGCCATAGTTTTTCAGTAAACCGTTGGTTGCGAGTGTGACAATAAAAGTGTTGTAGTTGTGGCTAATATATCTTACTGCCTGTAAATAAATGTGACAATAATATTACAAAAAGGTGTGTGGTATATTACTGCCCGTAAATACTGTATTTCTTTGATTCTAAGGGTGACCTGGCGGTCTAGGGGTTAAGGTGTCGGACTTCTATGCCGGCGTCCGGGGCTCAATCCTCGGTCCCGGCACAGATTTATCTGATTACCAAACCCTTCCTTCACCTCTGACAAGACATCTTAGGATTCCACGTTAAACTGTAGGTCCTCCATTTCATCTCACAATCACCCTACCATTACACATTAGCGTAAGTGTGTGTAACCAGATTGGGTAGTAAGACGCGGTGATAATAATAATAATAATTGATTCTAAGACACATTAAAAGTCTCTAAAAACGAGGTGCATCTTGGAATCAAAGAAGTCTTAGAATCACAGCTCTTGATGACTCAGAAGACAATATCTATGGAATATCATTTTAGAAAACATTCTAAATTCAAAATTAAGTAAGGAGTTATAAAGATATGGTTAAGACTTAGAAACCCACTTAAGATTATAATTAAAAAGGTGAAAGGCTAGATAAACATAAGAATTACTAGAAAAAAATAATAAAATACCGAAACATGTCGGCCGGAATTTAATCAGGTTTTTTAAACGCTGATTACCTAACCCTAGGAGTATGGGACTGAACAACATTAAGACTTGGATTCTCATTTATCATTGATTTTTAGTTCTAAAACTTTTATCATAATATGTTTGCAACTTAAATAGACACTATTCTCTCAAAGTTTGATTCCATTTAACAACAATCTCTATTATATGGATTGAACTGTGTGTACTCATATAAGTTTTCGATCTGATATTAATTATTTTAAAATGTTGTGTATGTGTTTATTTTGACTGATGGTCACCAATTGACTCAATATCTATTGTTATATCATTGATTTATTTTAATCTATCAATTTATTCATTTTTTTATCTCACTTATCTCTTACTTGTTGTATCTTTTTTTTAACGTGTTTTTCATTATTTAAATATAATCATTATTAACCTAAGATTAATTTTTATTATTTTTTCTAGTAATTCTTATGTTTATCTAGCCTTTCACCTTTTTATTATAATCTTAAGTGGGTTTCTAAGTCTTAACCTTATCTATGGAATAGTAAATAATGGCTCAAAAGAATCAACCTCCAAATGTGAAGTAGGCTCTAATATTGATTCAGTTGAAGATATCGACGGCTCAAAAATAATCAGACTGATATTGATACAGAAGGAAGAGATGAATAACATTCTTACTGATAAATAAGGTACTATTGTTGTTGGTAAATTGAATTACTCGGTAGTAAAAATATTTCTTAGATATAGGGTATTTTAGCATTTTACTTATATTTATTTTCTTTAAGTCAAAGCTTTTTTTTTCTATTGGTGGTACTGAAAAATTAAGGTGCGTCTTACAATCAATCGCATATTAGTATTGAAGAAATGGGGTAAATGTAACAATATTATTACAATGTGGAATATATAACTGCCCGGTTTCTTTCACCCAATGCCCATAAATCCCACATCACAAACACCATCTCAACAATACAGATGAACAATTCCCTTATAACCGTTCATAAGTCAGGTAAACAATTCTCTTATAACCTTTCGTATTAATTATTACAGGTCAGGTGCACAATTCCCTTGTAAACATTAAGGCGAAACCATTAATACACCCTCCAATATTCATTCACACCATTTGTTTACTAAAGTAATTATGAGGCAATGATACTCATCACGTGTTTATATAGAGTATGTGGCAAATGTACTCACCACTTGTTTACAGAGCATGTGGCAACAATACTCACAACGTTTTACTAGAGTGCTGTACTCACCGCGGCTATAACGTTGATGGTCGTCACTTCATCTGTAAGAACGCCGTTAGAACGTTCAGGAACAAACTTCCAAGTTCGCTTCTGCATGAACGTTACTGTGTCATTGCTATTCCAAGACACGTTCACACGGACATGGTGTTCACTAGAAAGGCACAAATAACTCGTCTCCAATTGTGGACATAAAGCTAGCTTATGTTTGATACAAGTATTAACGACTGAATAAGAGAATAAGGAAGTTGGCGAGAGGAACAGCACGGATTTAGAGAACAGGGGGCTACGATAGACTTGATCTTTGCCCGACGACAGCTGATGGAAAGAAGGTAATGAATGATTTGGGAAATACTTTGTAATGGTATTTATGGATGTGGTGAAGGCATAAGATAATGTGGAGAGAAATAAAGTTTGGAAAGTGATGGAGGAGGCCAAAGTGAAAAAAGGGAGTTGTAATGAGAATGAAAAGCAAGTATAAGGATAACAGGAGTTGTGTTAAAATGGAGAGCGGGAGAATGGAGTGATTCCAAATTTTTAAAAAAATCATTGAAGCAGGCGAGTGTCCTCTCATTACTACTATTTGTAATTGTAATGGAAATGGCGACGAATAAAGTGGTAGGAAAACTCGTGGAGGAAAGAATGAAAGCTATGATGTTTGCTGATGACTTGATGGTATTGGGGAGAGAAGGAGAGGGAAGTATAACAACAGATACAGGAGTGGGATGAGGAAGTGGAGGAGTTTGGAATGTAACTTAGCATGGCGAAGTGTGAAGTTATGGTGGGGATAAGGAAGAGGATAAGGCATAGTAAAGCTATAAAGTTGGATGGAGTAAAGCTGAGAAAGATACAGAATGTAAAATATCTTGGAAGCGCGATTGAGGGGAAATGTGGAAGTTGAGAGCATGTAATGAGAAGAGGGCAGCAGGGAGAGTTGTTCTATAGGTGTGTAAGAGACCTTCTATTGAGAAGAGAAAAGTGACCTTGAAGTGTAAGGAAGTGTTATACAGGGTGTACTTTGTACCCATTGTAACACATGCAGCAGAAACATGGATATTGAATGTAATACAAACTGAAAGTGGGAGCCATTGAAACGATGTTTGTGAGAAGCATGTTAGCTGTCATGAGGAGAAACAAAATTAGGAATGAGGATATCTGGAGGAGGTACTGGGAGTACACAAGATAGTAGAGGAAGCAAGACTGAGATGGTATGGTCATGTAATCAGGATGTTGGAGTACATGAGATAGTAGAGGAAGCAAGACTGAGATGCTATGGTCATGCAATGAGGATGTTGGAGTACATGAGATAGTAGAGGAAGCAAGACTGAGATAGTATAGTCATGCAATGAGGATATTGGAATACACAAGACAGTAGAGGAAGCAATGATGAGATAGTATGGACATGAAATGAGAATGGAGAAAGAAAAGATGCCAAAGAAAATTATGGAAGGGAAGTAAGTATGAAAAGTCCACAAGAGAGTCCAAGAAAGGGGTGGGAGGAGCTGAGAAGAATGGAACCAATTAAAGGAGGAGACTGATGGAAGGATAGAGGAAGATGGAGGCATTTTATTTAACTGACTTGTCCTCAGGCTGGAAACAGTTGATTATGATGATGATTATCAATCTAATGAGGATTAAGCCTAATGCACAATCAGTTATGCTGTAGGCCTGTGTTACAATATATTAGATTTAGGACTAACCTAGTTAATACAAACTCTTAATTATTTGAGAGAAGGTACTAAGTAAACTAATTATTTTAAATATTCTAACTGTAAACTTACTTAACCAAGAGTCTTATACCTGAAAACATAGGGTCCCATTTCTACAAAAGTGGGTTTGATGTCTGTGAGGTCTGATGAGGCATTGGCGAAAATGTCAGCGTTGGTCCAATTGAACAGGTAGAACTCCATGTACATGGGCACCGGCGTTTCCTTCCACATGTCGTAGCTGGTGGAGTCTGGAGTGAGACCGAGTTGCTACAGCAAATATAACACATTAGAGTAGTCATGACATACTAGAACTAGTATATCTAATACTGTACTCACTGAAGACAGTATCCTGCTGAAGATAAGGTACCAACATACTCCCAGTAAAACTACAATGAACAGAGTCATGTCATACTAGGACTAGTATATCTAGTAATGTACTCACTGTGGCCAGTATCTTGCTGAAGATAAGGTACCAACATCCTCCCAGTAAAACTACAATGAACAGAGTCATGACATACTAGAACTTGTATATCTAATATTGTACTCATTGAAGACAGTATCTTGCTGAAGATGAACCAACATCCTCCCAGTAAAACTACAATGACTAGAGTCATGTCATACTAGAACTTGTATATCTAATATTGTACTCACTGAAGACAGTATCCTGCTGAAGATGAACCAACATCCTCCCAGTAAAACTACAATGAACAGAGTCATGTCATACTAGGACTAGTATATATAGTAATGTACTCACTGTGGCCAGTATCTTGCTGAAGATAAGGGCCCAACATCCTCCCAGTACAACTTCAATGAACAGAGTCATGTCATACTAGAACTAGTATATCTAATATTGTACTCACTGAAGACAGTATCCTGCTGAAGATGAACCAACATCCTCCCAGTAAAACTACAATGAACAGAGTCATGTCATACTAGGACTAGTATATATAGTAATGTACTCACTGTGGCCAGTATCTTGCTGAAGATAAGGGCCCAACATCCTCCCAGTACAACTTCAATGAACAGAGTCATGTCATACTAGAACTAGTATATCTAATATTGTACTCACTGAAGACAGTATCCTGCTGAAGATGAACCAACATCCTCCCAGTAAAACTACAATGAACAGAGTCATGTCATACTAGGACTAGTATATATAGTAATGTACTCACTGTGGCCAGTATCTTGCTGAAGATAAGGGCCCAACATCCTCCCAGTACAACTTCAATGAACAGAGTCATGTCATACTAGAACTAGTATATCTAATATTGTACTCACTGAAGACAGTATCCTGCTGAAGATGAACCAACATCCTCCCAGTAAAACTACAATGAACAGAGTCATGTCATACTAGGACTAGTATATATAGTAATGTACTCACTGTGGCCAGTATCTTGCTGAAGATAAGGGCCCAACATCCTCCCAGTACAACTTCAATGAACAGAGTCATGTCATACTAGAACTAGTATATCTAATATTGTACTCACTGAAGACAGTATCCTGCTGAAGATGAACCAACATCCTCCCAGTAAAACTACAATGAACAGAGTCATGTCATACTAGGACTAGTATATATAGTAATGTACTCACTGTGGCCAGTATCTTGCTGAAGATAAGGGCCCAACATCCTCCCAGTACAACTCCTATAACGAATAGAGCTCCTCCACAACCAAAGATCCAACCTTTCTGGGCGCGCGCAGAGAGTTTCATCCTATTTGGTTTTAGCACTACTGGGCCAAAAAGATTAGTTTACTATTAGTGGTCTTGGAAAATAAAGGACTAAGAGTGTTCCATTCCTTAAAGGTGAACCAATAATGTTTATATTTCATCTCAAGAATAAATTAAAAGTGTTATCTGATTTCTTGAAGAATAAATTAAAATTGTACTTAAATCCTGGAGAATAAACTAAAAGTCAATTCTGGAGAATAAATTTGTTTTTATTTTATTTATATGAGGTATTTAGCGTGCACTTTATGAACCGACTAATTATATCAACACACTGAACTTCTATGAGTGAGAACGAAAGGGCCTACCAATTTCGCTGAAAGGTATTTTCCCATAAATTTCCGTTGCCTCCCCCCCCCTCCCATTTTGCCACAATCATCACTGGACCGACAACTTTACTTCCCCTCCAAAGGGAGTTTTGCTATGGATTTTTATCGCTCAAGAAAAAATGCGCCAACCCCGGATGGGTTTGAACCCAAAAATATCAGATCCTGAGATGAGCACTTTACCCCAAGACCGCCAAAGTTGAAGAGAATAAACTAAAACTGTGTGTTCCGCGGTCTTGTAGTGATTGAGGTGTGAGAGGGGTATAAAACGTGGGAGATGGGGTGAGACGAGTGACAGAAAGAGATCCTTGAATAGCTTTAACTAAATCTTATCAGTAATGTTCAGCTGTAGAGAGTGTGCGACAATTTCTGCCCTGTCTTCTCTTAAAGCTGAGAATGATGTCCACATCTCGACACGACATGGCTTGCTTTTAACCAAAATGCATGAGAAAAGGCATATCATGTGTGAATTCAATTTTATACAAATTTATGAGATAACCATAAGTGTATTTAGCTAAATATGTATATGTTGAAAAAGTTTGATTTAGTTCACTAACAAAGGTACTATATTTGTATTCTTAATAAATATAGTTCTCACCTCAAGCGACATATGTCCGTCTACTCGCCTTGTGGATCTTTGATGAGTTGTTTACCTTTGACTTGATAAATCTGCACATCTTTAAGTTATCAATAGCTCATGATAAAAAAAAACCAATCAACTGACTCTTATTAAAAACAAACCTTTTCATTTCTTAAGTAGTTCTTATCAAGCCATTATCTTGCTGTACACCCTGTTGCGGTGTGATTGTTCGCCTATTTCCACAGGATTATATAAATAGGCAGGGTCAATTTTGGGCGTCCTCGGTCAGTAACAGCGCATCAAACTAAAGCGGTATATCCTCTACACCAGGCATGTCAAACTTAAGGCCCTATTGGGGCCATCCTTATATTATGTAAGGCTTTTTTTACATGATTTTTTACCCCCACCCCTTCCTCCATGTAAGATATCATAAGATGTTCTGTCTCCCCGTCCTTCCCCCTTCTATCTAACCTAGTCTTTTATAATTTGGTAAATTAGATCACTTTTAATATTCAATCATTTTTAGACATAAGGACTGGTAATAAAGTGAGTAATTTTAATAATATTCCTATAAAACAATGAACATTATTGCTTAAAAAGGGGTTAGTCACTTGATGAAAATAAAACATTTCAGAATATTTAGATTTTGTTTCACCATAAACATCGATAAATAAAACTTTATGTAACTCCCCTCCCCAAAGCTCTTAATTCATTTAAAGACAGTCCCTAACCATGATTATGTGCAGACCCTATGAATCGGAAGTTCTTAGCCGGTGCTATCCATACCTCTTGGGGGGTATGGGAACCAAAAAACAGTCGAGACTCTTTGGTCCAGCACGTTTTTAATCTGCCGCCATTAGTTTGAGGAAGCGCTCACTAGGACGGTGCTATTAGCAGTACAAAGGCACTAAAGTTGTTCACATCTGCAGCAGAGTCTTTTGGGTCTACATTCTGGTTTTGTTTTGTATTCTGGCTGTATTTTAGCCCTTGATTATGTCTTCCAAGTGACCAAGAGTTGTGAAAGGTGGTGTATTATTTCGCGTTTTGAAGCTTTATTCTACTTTGTATGCAGTGGAGGATTTACACATAGGCTTAGTAAGCACGTGCCTACAGCGGCAGATTTGGCATAGCGAAATATATATATATATATATATATATATAT
>CABFOV010003665.1:49108-62621 GCA_902141375.1 Timema poppense
TATATATATATATATATATATGTTTTTATTTTCTGCCAGGTAAAATAATTTTATGGCTTCAGTGTGTGCATGTGTCTGATTTTTGTGATGCGTCGTTTTCTTTCTGAATTTAAGTTAGTGGCGAAGATGACATAATTATATGGTGGAAGAAGTAGAAGTGATGACTCATTCATACCTACTCCCGCTACCCACTTTATCCCCTCCACACTGCCTCAAGGCCAGTAGTCTAGGAGACAAGAGAGTGAACTAAAGGGTGGATAAATCCACTTCTTCATTAGCACTTAGACGCAATAGTGTTACTGTTGTGTTACAAGTGTGTCTGTGCATATGCTGAGGATACACTAGTTAAAGAGTTGGTGGACTTAAAGGCTCGTCTTCTAACAAACACTAGATTTGAGAAGAAACTAAGTATTCTTGAGTTGTGACTGTTTATACTGTACGAAAAGAGGAATTACGGGTGATCAACCCAAATTTTGACGCTACCCTCCAAATAGTTCACATGTGCTCTAGCTTCTAACTGAACATCAGAATGTACTGTACCTTCTTGTGGCTGAGAAGAGTAAAGAATTAGCTGCCTACAACGATGACAGAGACTCACCATAATCCACTGGCAACCGTCTCAATTGAAGGTCACTTTTAGGAGAAAATGGATTTGTCTGGCATAATCGACCAGTTCGCACAGCAGAAATAAAGGCGAAAGATATTATACACTATTTTAGTTTTGTGTACATGATAATAGGGCCCCTATATAATCAGTCAGATTGTCTAATAAAGTAATAATTAATACTGACAGTCTAACTGATCATTTAGAGGCAGTACTGATGGACGGACTTACAAAAATACTGACGTGATCTGAATTTTCTGATCACAACGGTATCAGTCCATCAGTCTTGCAAGATGTTGAAGAGACTGACTATAAGACTTACCGTGTGCGCGCGATCGTAGGTGTTTCCTTCAGTCTCAGTAGAAACATACACTAAACACAACTATTTGTTATCATCCGTGTTGTCGCATGTTGCACGCAGGAGCTGAGACTGATAAAAATAATTATACGGAGACTGACCGTGTACGGTCTCATTGTAGGTACTGATGCGTACTATCAGTCCTAAGACTTAGGAGTGACAGTCTGACTGATAGTGTAGGGGCCCTACAATAGTGTATTGGTAGTAACATGTTCTACAGTCTACTAATGCAAACTTTATATTGTTAGATTTGTGTGGTGTGATAGTTAAGAGTATTTATTTCAAATTATAATTTTTTGCTTAGATTCTTACCGTATTTAAAAATTCACTATAATAAATAATCAAATAATGTAAGCATTTTTTTTTCCTGTTACTCCACAGGTAGCACTTATATATGTTTTTCGGTGAATGAAGGGTGATTAGAGGGTATACGGGAATTTAGAAGGGGGTAAATTAAGGTAGGAAAGGTGGGCGGTAAATTATCTAGTCCCTGTGGGCGGCAGAGTTGTAAATACACCCCTGCTTGTATGACACGGCAATAAGTATGTGGAGGAATATGACCTAGGTTTCTTAGGAATCAAACTCTGTGGTACAGCAATTTTTGTTGTCAGGTGCTTATTGTATATCAAGGGTGCCAGACTAAAGAGTTTCAACTGTAACGGGGGTATGGGACTAGTTCTTTGAACAAAAAAACAAAAAAAAGTTGTTGGATTGGATTAAACTATCACCGTTTTCACTACGGATTATGTATTTGTGAGTTGCCATTTTTCTATAAATAAATAAGATAAGAGCCTTATTATTTTCTTTCAGCTGTTTTGTTCCTAGATATTCATATGTACCTAATAGGACTGGAGATTATGATAATGATTTTGACAGTCTGGTGAAGGGGATATGGGGTCATGTAGTGTGTCTGTAATCTTAAAGGGGTTTAAAGAACCCCTGCTTTACAGGTACCCATAACCGACACCTGAGCTCAACCAGTGGCGTGTCTTTCTACTGAGCTAAGGGTCCCGGGTTCGATTTTTGTCATGTGGGTTTACCCTTTCACAGAGATATATTAATGGCTGGGGAATGGTTGTTGTGCATGTCCTAGTCTTAAGTTAGATAATAAGTCATATGAAGCTACAACAGACCTAACCAGCCGATAATGGTAAATATATATGGCTCGAATAAAAAACCGGAAACAGTAATGGATGTAAAATCCAGCGAGAATGATCCAACGTTGCCTCAAGTCCAGGAAGTTGAACCAGAATCAAAAGCTGGAATTAACCGTTATTTTTAAGGAGACAGAACTGGTGCAGTAATTTCTAAGATAAATTCAATCAGAACTGGAAAAGTAATTGGAACCAATAAATGTTTTTAGATTAAATAAAGTTCTAACTTTTGAAACCTCTTTTTATGCCCTTCTTTATGTTAATTCAAATTACAAATGAATGTTTTACTTATCACAAATTATAAAAAAAAGGTTGTGGATGCACACGTTTTTAAAGTGGCCCCCGACCCTTGAATTCCTTTATCAAGCCCTGTGTGCAATGTTTGGCAGAACGTCTCGGGTGTGTGAATAGTTGTTTTATTTTATTATTTAAAAAACCGAGATATCAAGGCTTACAGAAACGGATTTTTCACCGACAAAGAAAGTGACTTCAAAACAAGATTTAAAGCCTAACACTTTCTCTCTTGTTACAAATAAAAGTTTCAAATTTCTGGGAAACATTAAAGAGTAAGTCTTAAGATTAATGCTGCGCACTCAGTATTTTCAGTCTTCAATGTGGCCCTTTCGATCAAACGAGCTTAACACGCCTGGTCTAAATTTTAGACCAATGTTTCTGATATTTTTACCATAGCATATCTCCTAATGTTTTGCAGCACCTTTGGCATGTAACGTTCTCTGTCCGGGACTTACTAAACCCTTAGTAGAGGATATATTTAAAATAAATAGACTTTGGCGATTAAAAAGTGATCGCAGAAACATTAAATAAATATTAATTACACCACGACTATTTTATAGAGAAATTAGGTGACCTGGCGGTCTAGGGGTAAGGTATCAGACTTCTATGCTGGTGGCTGGGGTTCAATCCTCGGTCCCGGCACAGATTTATCTGATTACCAAACCCTTCCTTCACCTCTGACAAGACATCTTGTGAATGTGGGGAATGCCAGGCCTCCACCGTGGTTCGGATCCCACGTTAAACTGTAGGTCCTCCATTTCATCTCACAATCACCCTACCATTACACATTAGCGTAAGTGCGTATAACCCGAATGGGTTGTAAGACGCGGTGCTAATAATAATAATAATAATAATAATATAGAGAAATTCTTGGACTTTATTATACATTGTCCCATATTTTCGTAGCACTCCTTGCAGACCATCACGACAAAGCAGGGTACAATGGCGCATCTAATAGATCATTAAGTTGCAGCAGCGGCAAACGTATAGTAACCACCTCCGTGACAAAAACTGAGTTCTTACTCGAATAATGAAGTACTTTATCAATTTATCATCTCAATCCCTACTGATGAGTTCCGATAGAATGAAACCTAGTTCAGGGGAATGGGCGGTAACAATCAATTTTCTTCGATAGACAGCCATTACCTCTTTGTCCAGTGGCAGCAATGTAGAATGTGTTCTTTTTCATTGTAAAAGACATATTGTGTTCATTCCCTTTTATATGTTTCTATCCACTTTTCTTGTACCTTCTTCCAAATATAACAAGTTATCAAATTAAAAAGAGTACTCAGGGGTGTTTATTACTTATCAAACAATATACAGATTAAATATTTACAACACAACTAACACATTACAATAGCTGAAGCGTATAACCCGAACAAGTACTAAAAAAAAAGATCTGACTAGATAGAATAGTGAAATAACATAAACTATTAGATCAAAAGTTTATACTAAATAGTAACAAATAATTCACCATCACATCACTATTTAATGTGTTCACTTTTTACTTCTGCCCTTCTTGAACAACACATTCTAGAGTCCTGAGTTTTCTTCTTTGTGATCAGGAGAAAATGTGCTAATATCGTAGATTACCGAGTCTAGCTCCAGTACTCTGCAAAAAACACAAATCATTAACAATAGCCTGATATCCCTGGTACCATAGTCTTTACAAGAAATCTACTAAGAATTGGACTGACCCATGACATTGACGTTGACAAAAAAAAACCACTCGATTACCTGAGCGGTCAGTCAATTGTTCGTGCAAGTCTCCCAACAACTATACAGGAAAGTGCTGATGGTTAAAATAACAACCCAGTGACGGTAAAGTGCAATTGATCTAATCCAACGGCTGGAGTAATCCGCTAATGTCCTGTTGGAACTGACTCTTGTCCTTCAGTCTGGCCTGGAGCAAAGAGTGTTCGAGGACTCCCACCCGGACATCCATCAATTTCACTTCCTCCTTCATCCTACTTAGGCACTTCTTGACATTCACCAATGGAGCTGAAATAAACCCAACACACTTCATTGAGGGTCCTGATTTATTGTGAACAGACATTGTATCGTCGTCATTCCTACTCCATTAGCGCAGTTAATGTGTGCGTATTACCCTAATGGGTACTAAGACCTGGTGAGAAAACAACTTATTTTAGCCTCATCTTGTTCCTTATACTGACTACCTACCAACAACAGGTGTCCAGCAAAACTATATTTTAAAATTATCTGACTTTTCCAGATTTTTCAGAGCCAATGTGTTTTTTTTTAAAGTAGAGCATCAATAATTTGAATGTCCAAAATCCTGATCACCAAGAAAAAAATATTATTTATAAAAATAGCCACAGTGAGATGGCCATCGAAAAACTACCTTAACCCTTCTTTAACAAAAAAAATTGTTGACTTTTTTAATTTGTTAGATTTTTGCCTTATTCAGAATTTGTGATATTTAGCGATAAATAATGTTTAAGTTAAATGTTTAGATAAAGTGAAAATGTTTCTACCTTGACACTGAGTTGTTTTTTTTTGTCAAAGACTGGATTTAAAAAATATACAAGATGGACTTGGACACAAACTTAGCCAAAAAATTACCAATAATAATTATATAGCGGGATGATCTTGTAACACCAAAAGGCATATAACCAAGGGGTATATGAATTAATATGTGAGATTAGAATTAGTAAAATCATTTTAAAAAGGTCCTGTGTAGTTGTTTAAACATGCCAACTGTAGAGTGACGTGTCCAACCAGTAGAGATATGGAGTCAAGGGGGAGCACAAAGTCTTTGATGCGAATGTTTAGATAATGTGATTTTATTATCTCAGACAAACAACTTGAATGATAAAGATAACCAACCAGGAGTGATTGATATAACTTCACATATTACGTACTATTATGTCACTAAGTCAAGAAGACAATGAGGACATATTGCCTTGTGTATCATGTACTCGTTCCTGGGACAGGATCCATTCTTTCTGTAGTGTTTTTCTAAATCACGTTACAAGAAATAGCGCCTTATCTCTTAAGAATAATCTTGTCAACTGCCCTTATGTCATCATACTCCAAGGTGATATTTCTTGTAGCGTGATTTAGATAAAGCTACATTTCCTATTGGTCGGAGAGCATTGAACATTTCATTTCAAGGAGGACAAGTTTGAGAAGAAAGAGAGAAAGATAGAAGATGTTCCAACAAGTTGTGTTGTCTCACCCCTTCTTTCCAATTGATTTGACAACATTGTTCATTGCGCTTGGTGAAGTTATCAATATATAATTGCCCTGCGATTGGGCATCAATTGTAGTGATATTAGCCCCGTGATTGGGCGCTAATTATATAATATCAGATTGTAAATGATGATGTCGCGGGTGTTAATAATGTGGACCCGTATATGCCTTACTGTTGAGCAATAATTATAATGATAGCAGGCTTTATGATGATAACATGTGTGCGTGCCTTTCTGCGCACTTGTACACGGTTATGTGATCTTATTATATGTAATTCTTATTCTTATGAAATTAGTAAGACTTTTAATGTTGCACACGGTTTATTTAGATGATTACACTTTCGGTACTGTAGATTTTATATTAAAGTGATAAAAGTTTTTGCGTGATAATATTATTTTCCTGTGTCAAGATAACTATTTTCTGTATTCTGAGTACGGTGCACTGTTTTTCTGTGTCACTGTGTGGATTCATATGCACTCGCTTCTTATATATGACCTACCCCTTGCTTCTTTAACTCCTTGTCAACAGTGTTAAAAAGAACTAATAAGAGAACTGGCAACCTGATGCTGTGAAGGCTAACTTCCTATTAGGTAAAGGGAGCCAACATGTCACATGATTTTCAAATACAACGGAGTTGAACGTTTAAAGAAAGAAAGTTTTGAGACGTAGAAATTACTTCTGAAAACGCGTGAACCTCCATGGATGAAGTACTAAAAGGAAACTTTACATACAGTTCTTTAAAGAAAAATACACTTCATCCATGGCTTTTTGAATATATGAAAGGGCCCAAAACAGTATCTTTACAAAGTTAAGTGGAAAGGTAGGAAATATTTAAAACAAAACAACCCTCAAAGAATTCAAATAGAGAGCCCTCGCAGTTCGATATAAACTACCTTTCAAAAATGAACAAAGTTTGACGAAGTTGTATACGCCATGGCACCTGTGTGCTATTACTCACTCCTGTCCGTCATGCTTGTCCCCCACTCTTCCATCTCTTGTTTGATAGATTCCAGCTCCTCCGTGACATGTGCCAATGTCCGGGACCTCTCTGTGACACCCCCGCTCACTTGACGGTATTGGGTGCTTACCCTGGAGAAGTCATCCTGACCAAGAGCAGAAAATGATACTCCAAGTTATTACATAGACCATATTCTAGCATTAAAAGTGACCTTCCTCCGGACACCTTACGGCACTTAAATTGAAAGGAACGGTTATGGTGATGTAATTACACTTTAAAAATCATTCTATGCCTTACCTTTCTTGATAAAGCTTGTTTCCATATCCCTGGATATCAATACTCTATTGGCCATCTGGGAACACCACAAATAGGGTAGACTGCCTAGTACGGGGAGATCGAGGTTCAAATCTTGGTCGGGTGAACTGGGGGGTGCTTTTTCCTAGATGGTTTTCCAGTCTCCCTCCATGCAAATTCAGGTCCATCTCCTCTAAATTCAACCTTCTCATTTCCTAACCGATTAGCGTGATTAATACTTAAGTGTTCAACCCGACAGGGTAGTAAGAAGCGGTGCTAAATATTATTATTACAAATATGGGTGTGTGTGAAGTTTCAACTTGGCGTTGAAAAAAATATCATCTTCCAACTTTGTTCCAAAATATAATTCCAGCTTCACCAATACAAATAATGATAACTGAAATCCTGTATTTGGGAAATTACTAACACTCTTAAATGTTACCCGTTTACCTGTAGACTCCTGTATTGGACCAAGTACGTCCCCAGTTGTGTGTTGAGATATTTCTCTCTACTGCTCATTTCCTACAGTTTACCTGTAGACTCCTGTATTGGACCAGGTACGTCTCCAGTTGTGTGTTGAGATATTTCTCTCTACTGCTCATTTCCTACAGTTTACCTGTAGACTCCTGTATTGGACCAGGTACGTCTCCAGTTGTGTGTTGAGATATTTCTCTCTACTGCTCATTTCCTACAGTTTACCTGTAGACTCCTGTAATGGACCAGGTACGTCTCCAGTTGTGTGTTGAGATATTTCTCTCTGCTGCTCATTTTCTCCAGAGTTTGGCTGATATCTGTATGAAGCTTATCAAGCTGAGCTCGCGCAGTGACGAGGGCCCCATCTATCCCCTCACGATGTTGCTGCATCTGGTCCAGCCTGGACCTCCAGTCACGAGAGTCTGCATCAATGACACAATCGGGTAGAGTTTTCGAATCCCTCAAATCCTTAAGGGTATTTAAGATTCAAAGACTCCAAAAAATATCAAATTTAAGATTAGGAGAATAAAAATAAAGGCTTTATTCAATATCTTTAATTGGCATTTGTTTTATGTCTGTGAAGCTTCTTATTGGTAGCTCAACCCTAACATAATTATAGGAAAAACTTAACCAAAACCCAGCCCAGTAATTTAGTACTCAACTAACTCAAACAATGTATGAATGTTAAAATGAATGCATTTTAGGGAAAAAAGTTAATATTCGATTACTATTTCTTCTTTCTATTGTTTTATTTTAGTACAACCCGCCTCGGTGGCGTAGTTGGCTAACGCGCTTGTCGTGTTTAGGTCGACCGCCAAGGACGGGGAGATCTAGGTTCGAATCTCGGTCGGGTGAACTGGGGGTGGTTTTTCCTAAATGGTTTTCCACTCTCCCTCCACGCAAATGCGGGTTTACTTCCTCTAATTCAACCTTCCCAATCCATTAGCGTAGTTAGTACTTAAAGCGTATAACCCGAATGGGTAGTAAGACGTGGTGCTAAATAATATAAAAAAAATATTATAGTACAATTTTGTCTTATATTCACAGCTTTTTATAAGGTTCTGAATCAAGTTATATATTTGGGATTCTGAGGTAAAATGAAGAATCGTATTTGAGATTCAGATTCATATAATCGGCCCAAACACTAAACGTGTACAAATGTTGAAAATCCCGTCAATAAAGAGAAACAAATGCAAACCTGTTTTGACAGTGACCTTGAGTTGAGGTATCACTCTTTCAAGCTCAAGTTTCCAATTCTCAAAATTTGTATTTGACTCCAAGATTTCATCTGGTTTCTGGGATTCAATATTCTGAAATCATAAAAATGATTACCTACCCTGTTAGTAGGCCATGGGCCGGACCACAGTGTGACAAAATATCTGCCATGCATAATATAATCTTGGCACGTTGCTTCAAATTGGCTTGACGAGGAAGGGTGAAGGGTTACTAGTTTATACATAAAAATATAATAACTGTGAATAGCTCGAGAAAGTAAGTGATTTTTTATCCCTGACACATGTATCGAGTTTATTCTACCTGGATGGCCAGGTCCTCTATGCGTAGGAGTGTCTCCTCTTCATCGTCAGAGTATTCGGCAGCCATGTCCTCCTCAACTCTCTCCAGTAATAGTTCCGACTCATCTTCCACCGGGACTTCTTCTTCGTGATCCAGCTCCACTGGAGGCTCTGGTCTGGAACGATACAGGTCATAAATTTATACTACACCTCCTCCTCTAGTGGCGAGATAGCTCACTTGTGCCACATAGATGGCTCACTTGTGACACATAGATGACTCACTTGTGCCACAAAGATTGCTCACTTGTGCCACAAAGATTGCTCACTTGTGCCACAAAGATTGCTCACTTGTGCCACAAAGATGGCTCACTTGTGACACATAGATGAATCACTTGTGCCACAAAAATAGCCCACTTGTGCCATATAGATGATTCACTTGTGCCACAAAGATAGCTCACTTGTGCTATATAGATGACTCACTTGTGCCACAAAGATGGCTCACTTGTGCCACATAGATGACTCACTTGTGCCACAAAGATAGCCCGCTTGTGCCACAAAGATGACTCACTTGTGTCACATAGATGACTCACTTGTGCCACATAGATGACTCACTTGTACCACATAGATGACTCACTTGTGCCACAGGAAACTAGTGCTCTTGAGGGCAGCATCAGCCAACCTGTCTAGTACAAACACGGCTTGTTGTCCACATCCTTGCTTAAGCTTGTTAGGAGGGAAGTTCACGCTGGTTCCCTGCAACAAAACATTACGATCGCGAGAGTTTCATCTACGGACAGTGACTCCTAGTATTTCATGAAACACAAGGTACCTAGTGCGATGTAACTCACAGTTGCTCGGAGGTTGTCGAGTATGCTAGCTATTGTCGAGTTTGGGTCATCATACTCCTGCGGTTGCTCCAACTGTCGATTTGTCTTGCGGATCAACCATGCGGCCAGAGACGTAAACAAGTAGAATTGCTCTCCTGGGTTAGTGGGAATCACAAAGTACAGCCTGGAACACAAACAACAACAGACCACACAGAGCTAGGTGTAAGCAGACCTGAATATTAACTGATACTTGATAAACACTGTTTTGGTAGAAGAAAAAAAAACTCAAAGTGAAGTGCAAGTGCCATTAAATCAGTAACGGGTGTTCCAAGTCCACTTTTTTCAAATTGAAGCGAACTCAAATAAAATATATGAAATATTCTCGAAGCTGGATCGAAGTTTAAATCTTTATTTTTTGAGAGTTGTTTAAGGTTTGAAAAAATATTATTATAATATTGTAGCTAACTTTATAGACTAAAATTACTTGGAAAATGTTTTATTGCACAATTCGTTTGTAATCTTTTGTTCTGTTCTGATAGATGGATGTTGTTGAAGCGAAGGGAGCGTGCAAGGATAACGAAGTGTGGGGAAAGTTAGTGAGGATGTATTAAGTACAGAGTTGTATTTTAAGCGAAATGCAAAGATTCTTGCCTACCGCGTATGGGAATGGCTTGATTAGGGAGGTATGTATTATCCCACTTGATATTAATTTATACTTCGGATTTTTTCCATATTTGTGGAGTATATAACAACTCAGAATGACAGTAAACGAAAATAAACGGATTATTTTAGCTGTCAATATTTTTAATGGTGAAGCTTAGTAATTGTTATAGTGTAACGTCCCTATCCAAGTTCTGACAAAACTGTGTAAGGTCAGTGATTTTATCTGAGTGCCCAATAGCCAACCCTACTTCAGCTCTACTGTGGCACCGTAGGGACTTACATGGTTAGGATGGACCCCGAGCGATAGGGTTTGGGATGGATGGTTCGTGGAGAATGAGACTGGCGGGTTAGTCCAATAAGATATATTTATTAATCCAGTCAGATGCTAAACT
Organism: Timema poppense; assembly: GCA_902141375.1. Taxonomy (NCBI): domain Eukaryota; kingdom Metazoa; phylum Arthropoda; class Insecta; order Phasmatodea; family Timematidae; genus Timema; species Timema poppense. The sequence goes on from CABFOV010003665.1 coordinate 59,854, forward strand.
ACTACATAAGTCACCGGGTAGATCTCCCGTGACGAGGGAGCAGGCACGATAACGGTCTCGCAACCTTTCTATAGACCCACGATCGACCCTCCGGCGGGGTAAACTCTCAGATCACATTTTATATCGTCATTTCGTCAGACGTGCCCGACACACATGTACTCAGCATGGCTTCCAACATTCAACAACCGTGTGTTATTCTCACACACACGAACTTGCTGATCTCGAGTTTCACCAGCCAGGAAGGTCCATCGGTCACACCGTGCTCGCTTGTCAACAGGACCACAGTGTGCTAACAGCTATATCTGTGACTTCCAAGGAAATGTACAAGCGTGTGGGAACCTCCTGCCAGAATAAGCCCTAAAATAATAATGCTCTTACAATAGCCAGATTTGTTTTATTTAAGTGAAGTCGAATGATTATAGGAAGATGTGTGAATCTAATAGAAATGTAGGTTGTTAAAGTGCTAAAATTGACCTAGTTATTCCTTAGTTTCCTTTTGGCTATTCCATTCTGATAGCTTCTTGCTGACTTGGCTGAGGCAGCCTTGTAATGCTGCTAGCATAATTTAAATCATCCCCCAACCCTGGGCTTGCTGATTCTCTTTTACTACATATTAGTTGCATACAATTATTATTATAAGCAATTTATAATAATTAAAACAAGCATTAGTGGATATGCGGGTTTAATGTCACGCTCTTTTGGTGTTGGTGAAAGTGAGGTAAGAATTTTAATTCTGGCCAGAATAGTTTATCCTAATATCCTTCCAAGCAAATAAGGGTACATTTCCTCTAAATGTTGTCAGATAGGCCTAAATTTTTTAATCTAAAATACACGTTTTGTTTGTAGCTTTAAAAATCCAGTATGAACAAATAAATAAATAAATTTAAAAATACAGTTGCTTTAAGCTCGGTTTCAAGGCTTGATTATCACCCCAAATTTAAAAAAATAATCTGGGAGCCCCCTGGCCCGGCCCCCACCCCCGTTCTCAACATTGGCCTTGAACTCTCCTTTGTCACTTGGGAATTTTTCTGATTCTGAAATGCTTAAAGTTGGGAAGTTGGGAAAAACACTGCCCACCTGCTTAGCGGTTTCATCTTCAAGTCTCGGACAAACTCCACATCGTAGTTGAGCAAGTTAAGTTTGTCGTGTAGCTCCTCCATAGTGACATACAACATGTACTCCAAACCAGGACCAGCATCGGAGGTGTCCGCTAAGACATGTTCTTCTTCCAGAGACATGACAAGTGATTCCCTGCATTCACATAGAACAATAATGAATGGACCTAAAAACTGCTTTGCAATTTGTTACACCCTTATCTACCTGTTGGCATTATATGATTTATTCTAATGGGATAGGGATGAGGAAGCATTTTAGAGTTAATCTACCTGTATCTGCACGGAAGGAGATTGGGAATCCATTTAGGAAAAAACCCAACCTTAGTAGACCTGATTGGGATTTTAACCTTGATCAGCAGAAGGCTGTTGTTCTAACACAAGAGTGACGCCTCGAACCATTCGGAAGAAAGTATATGATATTGAAATCTTTGCATGCTCATCTGTATAGTTAATATCAACCCATTAAGGTCTGGTCACTGACTGACAAGGGTTGCTGGCCTTAAAAATCGGGGGTACGAGTGCGGTGAGTTAGGTAATCCTCGGGACGGGGCGACTTTCCCACAGTGGGCACCAGACTTTGGCAGTGGGTGTTTTACCAACAATAAAGATCTAGCTCAGCAAACGGCAAGCTAAAGAGCCTAAAAGTTGGACGTCCCACAACATTAATGAGAATTCTTAGTGTCACTGTCAACCACTAAGTTTTTAGTTTTAGAAAAATCTAAAGATAATTACTTTGGTAGAGTGTATTGTTAGTCGAATCAATAAAAACATCGAAAAACCACAGATAAATTAATTTTCTTTAAAATGTTTCAAATAACAATTCCCACTTAAACTCACTTGATCAGGCAAAATTAGTTTAAAGGTGTTATTTAGGGGACCATCCAAGGTTATTATTATAATATTAATTAGGGAATACGAACTAGCGTTGAAAATTTATATTTATAATTAATTACCACAAAGCTCTATGAGGAATCAAATCATTGGTAAAAGTAGGTATGTAAATGGAATTTATCTCTCATCAGTTTATTTGTATTAATTTTGTTCGCATAAACTATTGGGAAGTGAGAACAGTTCTATATTTTGCCGTGTAGAGCTTGGCGTAAGATAGCAGCATATGGCAAAAACCTGTTCTCTCTGAGGAATTACAGTTAGGACCACTTGTTACAGGCAATGCGAAAATAACTATTAAAATAAATCTATTTGTTTGAAAGCACAAATTTGACCAACATGATAAACGAAGTTTTTATTATGTGAATAATATGCCACTTTTAAATATTATTTTAACATTTATGTTTTTTTTGTTATTTCACTTTTAATAGTAAATATGTTTTAATAATTTAAAAAACTCAATTAAGTAAGTTAAAAAATGTGTGTGCAGAAACAGCTGATACAATAATTGGTTTTAGGGAAATTTTTGACAAAGACCTTAAATATGAATTGACAGAAAGGGCTACTATAATAGCCAGCAGACCTAGCAGATATACTTGAGAGAGGAGTGCAAGGTGTCGTCCTGCCTCCCTTACGAGTTCCCTGCTTTCTGAGCGTACTTGGCGTCTGCTGTGTTCTACGGACTGGATGGAGCCCTTGGTGAAGATGAAGAAAGGTGTTGGCGTCGGGGTCGGGAGAAGACCGCCGGATGAGGCGAGGAAGAAT
>CABFOV010003666.1:0-62620 GCA_902141375.1 Timema poppense
TCTCCTGGTCATCCCACCTTGCAGGTGAAGCTGGTCAACATAAGTAATAATGACATAGTTGACGGTAACCCCAAACTCACCCTAGGTCTGGTCTGGAGCATCATCCTTCACTGGCAGGTGAGAGACCACACTTCTCAGGCAGACGAAGCTCTGCCCGGGTCGAGGCCCTCAAGACAGGGAGGGCCCCATAAGGGTTTAGAGTCCACTATAATGAGGAGGTCCAAGGTACTAGTAACCCAAACGATTTTAAGAGCCTGAAAACAGTATCGATCCAAACAATTATTGTTGTTGTTTTTGGGCGGCTACCTCACGTGGGGGTTGCTAGCGCCTGATAAAACCCTTTCAGTGAACCCTAAATCCCTCATGGGTACCTTGCCTGCGAATTTTACCACATAAAGGCTAGGGCTTGGCCCTCGCCACTAAGGGGGCTGACCAGTATTTGAAAGTACTCCCCCAACATAGTCAAGAATAAACCCTGGTAAGGGTTGTGAACCCAGGATACTAAGGTTAGAAATATTGTTGTACTCACAATGAGCTGAGGTATTGATGCTGTTTCAGCGAGTTGTAGGTCCAGAGTGCGAGTACTTCCTCAGGTGTAAATATTTTATTCTGAAAGTATCTGCAGCTCAAAAGGTTTTTTTTTTGTAAATAAGGTTTTTTGCATGTTAGAAATAGTGTTTGAATGTTCTGGTCAAGTATGTTGGAACATTTCCTCCCTCTACCCCCTCTTGAATACTTATCGCAAGTTCCACTGGGAACATAAAGCTGGCTCCAGTATTCAGAACACAGGAAGGGATATTTCTTCTTATATTACAGAGGTAAAGGGGGGGAAAATTTAAGTAAATCTTGGGATGGAACCCTCAAATCCCTCGAGTGTTTAAGTATATTTAAGGATTTGAGAATTTATTGGGGGGGTGGGAGTGTCTCTCTCAAAATTTTTATTTGGCATTTGTTTCAGAGCTCTATTACTGCGTATTGGTTGCTAAGCCCCAATATAACTATAAGATCATAGGGCAAACTTAAACAACCAGACCCCGGACCATTAATTTAATACTTAGCGGAATGTATTAATCTTATTATGAATGGATTATATAAGAAAAAAATGTTAAAATTTGGTTACTTAAATGTCCGTTATGTTCTCCTAAATTTGTATCCATAAAACTAGTGAATTAGACACATCTCCAAATAAAGAATGGTGAACATTACCTGTATTTTATGTTGTTTCATTGTACAGTCATTTCCTGAAATGAATATTTGACTCATGGGATTTAGTTAATTCATTCAGTAAATAAAATAAATGTTCATTATATATTGTCCCGAAAGTTACTGTGCAGTAAAGGAACACGTACCTTGACGCAGTTTAGAACAGATGTTGGAAACGTACCCCTCACGGGGCTTAAGACATGTATGTACACACCTCATGATTTGATATAAGAGGCGTGTCCAAACATGTCTTCAGGATCGTGAAGGACATTGCCAACATCTGTTATAGGAAGAGGAGACCTGGCGGTCTAGGGGTGAGGTGTCGGACTTCTGTGCTGGGTGGTCCGGGGTTCAATCCTCGGTCCCGACACAGATTTATCTGATTACCAAACTCTTCCTTCACCTCTGACAAGACATCTTGTGAATGTGGGGAATGCCAGGCCTCCGCCGTGGTTCGGATTCCACGTTAAACTGTAGGTCCTCCATTTCATCTCACAATCACCCTACCACTACACGTTAGCGTAAGTGCGTACAACCCAAACGGGTAGTAAGGCGCTGTGCTAATAATTGTTATAGGAAGAACTGCAACGAGGTACTTGTCCCTTTACTTCACAGTAACTTTTGGGACAAAATGTACATTTTTAATAAAAAACAACAACTAAGCACAAGATTCCTCAAACTTTTCTAATGGAACTTTTTAAGTGGGCGAATGAGCTATACCCAAAGGTAGCATGCTCTATTAAAAGAGTATGTCTTATATATATATATTGTAAAATAATGAAGCTCATTTTTGACTAAGAGTTGTGTTTTATCTAATAATGTTGGCGGTGTTATCCCAGGTTCATTACCATCTCAAGGATCTGATGTCAGACCTCCAACAAACCAATCTAGAGAAGACTCTGTTGGCGTGGTGTCGTCAAAACACAAAGGTGAGCGCTACAAGTTTTTATAAATGACAGGATATTGACGGTAAATTAATTTGTTTGTATTTTATACAATTAGTTCCTACCAGACTCTTACTTTAGTACACACACACACACACACACAGTCAGAATCTTACTCAAATACATTCTACATCACACACCATGATTAAATACTTGATTGGTTTTTAAAGACCAAGGTTCTTGGTGAGTTTATATTAAAAATTGACATACTGTAGGTCAACCATGCAGCCAAGAGGTCAGGGCTGTTAATTTAGAGCTCTCAAAGGACCCTGGCTCTATCTATCACAAACAAGGTCTATGAAGGGCAATGTTACAGCCAGGTTACTCCTTATCTGTTCTAAGTTACGGTCCTAGTTTAATTCAGTTTGTAATTATTCTTGTCTGCTGATATAACCGTGCATCTTGTGCGTTCAGGACTACCCGGGTGTGGATGTGAAGAACTTCACAACCTCCTGGTCGGACGGGCTGGCGTTCAACGCCCTGGTCCACCACTGGCAGCCGCAGATGTTCGACTTTATGAACGTGTCGAGGAAACACCCCAACGCTCGGCTGGAGCACGCGTTCAGGGTGGCCCAGGAGCATTTGGGCATAGAAAGACTGCTAGACCCTGAAGGTGAGAAGGAAGCCCCCGCAAGGGTAGGGGTGCATTATTAACCTTCATTTATTGGACTTATTTAATTTTAATTTATTTTAATGAGCTATTAAATTGCTGTATTAACCCTTAACATTTTATTTTTTTCATTATTATTTTAGTATAAAATTTCTAGAACTTTTCTTTTCTTTCATAATCTGCACATCTTATGTTTGATCCCTGAAAGTTCCTTTTTAATGTCCTGTGAGATTCTTATCGCTCAAATTAGCATATGTCACCAGAATACTTTTCTGAGTTCACGTGAAAAAAAAAATCAATATCATTCACTGGTACTAATGTAAATACAAATTTTGACTTAACGATATTAACTTACCTCATTATGCCCTTTATTAAACATTGGCTATTCTTAGATTCGTTATAAAATTATAAGTTTCATATTTTTTAAAACGTTTCTTAATGATCTCTGGCATTCATTGTTGATTTCCTACAGATGTGAACACGTCTGTGCCAGACAAGAAGTCCGTCATGATGTATGTGATGTGTCTGTTTCAATCACTGCCTCACTCCGAGATGGACCTCGGAAACTTGGACATGTCTGTCCACTCCGACACTAGCTCTGTATCGTCGCCCATGGCAGAGGTTGGTACAGAGTTCTCAGAGATTGACTTAGGTCCAGAGCAGTGATTCTTAACTGGGGGGGCCGCGAAAGGTTTTCTGGGGGCCTCGAAAAAGTAATTAAAAATGTTATTTGCTTATTACTGAAGTCAACTATCTTAAATTTTACATTTTGGAGGAAAGAATTTGATGATCGTAAGAATGTAAGTACAATAGATTCTCGATTTTCCGGGCTAATGGAGGGAGGAGGAAGCACGGATAGTACAAATAATCCTCATCTGTTTACCATTGGCATTAAAAATTTGTTGCCCTTTATTTCTCTGAAGCGGCGAAATTGACTCCTGCATGCGAATACCATTAAGAAATGCAATCAAAACAATAATAGACAAATTAGTGGAAATTTTTCGACAGCAGAGGTCCCATTAAATACATTTAGGTAAGTTAATTTCGGTTTTTTTTTACTTGTCTGTTATTATAATCAGTAAATAAAGCCACTATTTCAGAATAAATCTTAATGATTAATATGTTAGTAAAAACTAGGGGGCCGCGAGTAATTACTGGTCTAGAGTTTGTTTGTTTCCTTTTTGGTGACTGTAGTAGCTTAGTACATTGTAATGATACTGTCTTGGACCCCTCTCTCATATATTCAAAAAGTCATGGATGAAGTGTACTTTTCTTTTAAGTACTGTATGTAAAATTTCCTTTTGATACTTCATCCATGGAGAGTCACACATTTTCAGAAATAATTTCAACATATTGCGCTTTAAAACACTTTTTTTTCTTTAAAAATCATCTCCGTTGTCTTAGAAAAATAATGTGACATGCTGGCTCCCTCTACCCAATAGGAAACTAGCCTTCACAACATCAGGTTGCCAGGAATTTTTCTATTAGCTAGGTTTAACACTGGTGACAAGGAGTCCAAGAAACAAGGGGTAGGTCATATATAAGCTGCTTGTGCGTATGAATCCACACAGTGACACAATAGACAGTACACAGTACTTAGATTACAGAAAACCTTACTCAAAATACAGAAAATAGTTATATTTACATAGTAAAATAGTAATATCACATAAAAACTGTATCGGTGTCAATAGTGAAAGTGTAATCAAATCAATAAGTTGTGTACAACATCAAGTTTTATCTGATTTCAATCAATTACATAAAATCAGATCGCATAACCGTGTACAAGTGTGCAGTAAGACATGCACGCTTCGTGGTCATCGTAAAACCGAGACTTGTTATACTTACTGCTCACCTTAAAGCATACACGGGTCCACATCTGCGACAACATCATTTACAATCCAATATCATTAGAATTGATGCCCAATCGCGGAGCAAATATCACAATAAAAACCATATCATTATAACATTAGAAGTATGAGGTAGCGTGATTGATGGGGGCACAAACTTCACCCCCGCGTTATAGGTCAACCGGATATATTGGAAGGTGACCTGTAGAGTGACAAATGACGGGGCAGGAAGACAGAGAAGAAAGACTTAAACGTAATGCACTACCATATGTAAATTTAAGTCATCAAACATAGAAATAAAAATTAAAAACCTAACCAGTCAAACACGTTACTCGCAGGAAACACACTTGTTACACTGTCTTTGATCACTCAACCTGATTTAGGCCTATTTGTCTTAAAATAATTAATGCAGAATTGCTCTAATTACTGAATCTGTATGAGAAGTATTTCACTAATACTGAACAGTTATAATGATTTTTTTTTTAAATTTCCTTCAGGAGACATACTCTTAAACGCGCTATATCTGAAACCGTAGTATATCAGATTGCGCTATATCAGACTTTTACTGTATTTGTAATAATATCACAGTTCAGTGCACTTATTTATTTCATTACAATAAATGTTATTACAACCTGCTTGCCAAATAGTTGGATCCTTGTAGGATGAATCATATCATTTATACTTTCATGTGTTCATAAGACAAACCATGTTTACAACAGCTATCGTCTTTGATACATTGCCTCAATTTGGATAGTTTTTTTTTTTGTAGCATCGAATCTTACTACTAATTTGAATCATATGTTACGGTAATGGTTTTTAGGGACTGGAGGCTATATTTATAAGAAGTGTGCCCGCATTTGTGCGTAGGGAGAATGGAAAACTATTTAGGAAAAACCCACCCTCGGTACACGCGACCGAGATTAGAACCTTGATCTCCCCGTCATTGGTGGTCTATTCTACTGTGAGAGTGACACCTCTGACCCTGCAACCATCAAAGTGGGTTGATTGGATAGTGTTAGGAAAAACTCTAAATGCCTTTTTTTTTCTATGTTGGCTATTCTGCATTTATTTTTAATAAGATTCTAAAGGTTCTTTTCATGGCTATCCTACTATAGATATAATCAAGCATTTATACTAGCGGGCTGTGTATCATTGGGTGTTACTGTCCCCAGGGGGGTACACTGAGTGTCCCCGTGTCTCGCCCCATCAGTCTTGCCACCAACGTGTCTGTAGAGTTGGGAGGCTACCAGGTGGCCCTGGAGGAGGTACTCACTTGGCTTCTGGAGGCGGAGGACAAGTTGAGCAACTCCATGGACGTCGAGGGCAGCCTTGAGATCGTCAAGGAACAGTTCCACTATCATGAGGTGCTTTAGTTGGTATCACTGGGGGAGAGATTAGCGCTAGTGGTTATTATTGGAGGAACGATGAGACTAAGTGGGTATCACTTGGGGAATGAGTTGTATTAGTTTTACTACCAGGGAGACAATTAGCTCTAGTTGGTATTACTGAGGAACAATAAACTTTGGTAGTTGATATTATTGGTTAAGGTAAGATATAATAATAATAATAATAATAATAATAATAATAATAATAATAATAATATTTCATACCACGTCTTACTACCCGTTCGGGTTATACGCTTTAAGTACTAATTACACTAATGGATTAGGAATTAGGAAGGTTTAATCAGAGGAAGTGAACCCGCATTTGCGTGGAGGGAGAGCGGAAAACCATTTAAGAAAAAACCACCCCCAGTTCACCCGACCGAGATTCGAACCTCGATCTCCCCGTCCCCAGCAGTCGAGCTCAACACGACAAGCGCGTTAGCCAACTACGCCACCGAGGTGGGTGTTAAGGTAAGAACTTAGATAATTCATTGTATTACCTTTACATGAAAATAACTATAAAAACAAAAATAAAAATGAGAGTTTAAATTCTCAAAACAATCTCTAAGTTTAGGATTAGTGATGTCCTGTTAAGAGTCTACTCGAAACAGTAGATTAGATCCCACAGCGAGCCTTGCTACACATCAAGTTTGCCGGTAAGTACAACTGACATCTCGTAATATGATGTGTGTCTGTCCTCAGGGTTTCCTCCTAGAACTGGCTGGCCACCAGGAGGGGGTTGGGGCTGTGCTCGAGGAGGGGGCCCGAATGCTGTCAGAGGAGGGCTTGTCTCGGGATGAAGAGGATGAGGTCAGGGTGCAAATGAGGCTCCTTAACTCCCGGTGGGAGAGCCTACGTGTAAAGTCAATGGAGCGACAGAACAAGTGAGTTATGCGGTACCTCCATGACGATATCAGTCGACTAGCTCTCCCTGACGATACCGGCCGACTAGCTTTCCCTGGCGATACCGGCCGACTAGCTCTCCCTGACGATACCGGCCGACTAGCTTTCCCTGGTGATACCAGCCGAACTAGCTCTCCCTGACGATATCAGTTGACTAGCTCTCCCTGACGATACCAGCCGACTAGCTCTCCCTGACGATATCAGCCGACTAGCTCTCCCTGACGATATCAGTTGACTAGCTTTCCCTGGCGATACCGGCCGACTAGCTCTCCCTGACGATACCGGCCGACTAGCTTTCCCTGGTGATACCAGCCGACTAGCTCTCCCTGACGATATCAGTTGACTAGCTCTCCCTGACGATACCAGCCGACTAGCTCTCCCTGACGATATCAGTTGACTAGCTCTCCCTGACGATATCAGTTGACTAGCTCTCCCTGACGATACCAGCCGACTAGCTCTCCCTGACGATATCAGTTGACTAGCTCTCCCTGACGATACCAGCCGACTAGCTCTCCCTGACGATATCAGTTGACTAGCTCTCCCTGACGATACCAGCCGACTAGCTCTCCCTGACGATATCAGTTGACTAGCTCTCCCTGACGATATCAGTTGACTAGCTCTCCCTGGCGATACCGGCCGACTAGCTCTCCCTGACGATACCGGCCGACTAGCTTTCCCTGACAATACCGGCCGACTAGCTCTCCCTGACGATACCGGCCGACTAGCTTTCCCTGACGATACCGGTTGACCAGCTCTCTCTAACAATATTAGTCGACCAACTCTCCCTGATGATTTCAATTAACCAGTTCACCCTAACAATACCAGTCGATCATATTTCCTTGATAATATCAATGATGATAAACTTTATAATATTATAGAATTGTAGAAAATAAGTCACAAACAATGATGAAAATCACTAACACACATTTAAAAACATTTCAATGCAATACGGCTTCTTCTTCATTAGAAATGAACAGGAAGTTGGCATCCATCGGTGGTGCAAACTTAGTTGCTGTAGGATGAAATCTTCTCTGGTGGATTAAAAATTCTCTTGAGCTTCTTTTATTGCAATGACATGTGGGTGGTAGTTGGTGTTAATGGTGCTGCAGAGCTTGAATGTTAAACAGACTATATTTAGGTTGAATCCTTTTTTTAGACTTTGTGATCTACCTTCATCTTAGCTGGGCCACTGGTGAATCCATGATTAGTCTCTTCAGATAAATCAGAACACTTATTTATCATCAAAGCCCAAACTTTGACATAAAAATTTTCGAAAAATAACCTAAAATATGACCTGAAAAATGGTTCCTTATTTACAGACAATGTGCTAAAATTATGAACAACTGGTAATAAATGCACACGAGTAAATCATACACACACTTAACAACCGTAAAATGTAATGAAAAACCTTTAACAACTAATCTCTTGCATTATTATAAATATAACATTGATTTGCAAATATCTTCTATAGAAATGATAAATATCCCCACCCAATGCAACCCTCTCCAGTCTAGTTGTAGTCTCACCAGGAATGTGTATTTTACAACCAGACAAAGAGGATACAAAGCTCATGGCCTGTATTATCTTCTAATTCAAACAACTGTGGGCTGAAAACATTTATATTTGAGCATTTTTTTAAGTATCAATAGTATTTTAAAATATAATAATTCGATATATATTTCCTAAAATGACTCAAAAATGCCCAAACCTGAAGTAAAAATGATGAAAACCAAGAAAATATGTCTTAAAATTTCAAAAATGACCTATAAAATATACATTTCTACAAACAAGGAAACAGTGTTTATGTACTTATGAGCATTTTATATGACAAAAAAAGACATAAAAACTAGAACCTTGTTTTTACATTGTTTATTATTGTTCTTAAAAAGGGGGGTGTTTGTAAGACACTGGGTTCGATGTCCGTAGGATCCACGAGACTTTGATGGAGCTTCAGCAGCGACAGTTGGACAGCCTGAGGTCGTGGCTCACCGCCACAGAGGACCGCATCTCCCGGATGTCTGAGCCGGGCCCCGACTGGGAGAGACTGAGGGTCCAGATGGAACAGCACGGACAGCTGCAGGAGGACTTGGAGAGACAGCAGAGGGTGGTGGACGCTCTGTCCAACATGGTGGTGGTAGTGGACGAAAACAGCCCGGAGAGTGGTGAGTTCCGGGGCTTTCAAATAGCGGGGACAAAATGTCTTTAAAATGTGCTAACTCGCTTCAGTCACCGCAAGGTCTGACTCTCGCAATAGACTAGACTGTTGATGACGGGGAGATTAAGGTTCGAGTCTCGGTCTATTGTACTGAGGATGGTTTTTACAAAATGTTTTTCTACTCTCACTCCATACACAAATGTAGGTACACTTTCTATAAATATAGCCTTGCTAATCCCTTAAACCATTAGTATAATTAGCACTTAAGCGTGTAACCCGAAGGGGTAATAAGACACAGTGCTAAAAAAAAGTGCTCTAAAACATTGACTACAAGGTGGGGAGAGGGGTAGAGGGGAGTTTCCTGATCATGAAAATAAATTCCAGAAAGTTCTTAGACTCTTAATTTCACATATAGATAAAGTCTTATAATCGAACATTTTTTTATTGTGAAATTATGACAAGTCTTTATGTTCTATCTGACCCTGAACTCAAGAAAGTTTCTCTTTTACAATTTTATTATATTTGGAAGAAGGTACAGTAAAGGTGGATAGAAAGATAGAGTCATATCTTTTACAATTTTGTGTGTGTCTATCTGGGGATATAATTGAAACTATTTGGTGGATTTCTTTCAAACTTGATGTCTAGATGTTGGGTTGCTATAGAACAAGGCCAATTTGTAATATTGATTCCAACCCTAAAAATAATGCTAGTTTATTGAAAACAGAATTTTGAAAAATTCACCTTTCTTTTTTCGAAAGCGGTTCTGTACAAAATTTGTATTAGGGGAATAGTTTACATCATTTATAAGAATTTGTTTTCTATCAAAATATTAAAATATTTGAGGGTAATTTACTAATGTCTAATCTTTTAGAAATTTTTTCATAAGCTCTAATAGACTCTAATTATGAGAGAGTGTGTACGATTGTTTGTGTTGTAGCATTTTTTAACTAAGAAATAAGTTTTTTTATATTCACTGACTGTAGAATCCGGTTAGGTGGTTGAATAGTCTATGGCATCACTCTCGCAACAAAATGGACTGTCGATGACTGGGATATTGGGGCTTTAAGCCCGGTTGGGTGTACTTAGGGTGGTTTTTTTTCCTAGATGGTTTTCCACTCTCCCTCCAACCTAATCACTCCGTTCCCTTATTGGATAAGCAAGAAACTGAATATAGCTCAAAAACAACTCCGTACTTAATCCATCCTCACCAACTTTGGATACTTCCTTCGCTTCAACAAGATCCATACATCGAGTCATACATGCTTTTTTATTCTTAAAACACTTAATAATGTTTTCTATTTTTGCACATTCTGTTTCTCTTTAAGAAAAACCTGTGTTCACTTTCTCTGTTTGTCCCATATGTTATTCCTTTTTAATGTTCTTATCTAAGTGTCCTATCATTCTTTATCAATACTTCTTGTCTCCCATTTTTTGGTTTCCTCGTTTAGGAAGTTGCTTTGCATATTTTTCACCCTTCCTCCCGATGAGTTCCGATAGAATGGAACCTAGGTCAGGGGATTGGGTGGGAGCAATCTATTTTCTTCAAGAGGCAGCCATTACTACTTTGTCCAGTGGCAGCACTGTAAAGTGTGTACCGACTTCTTCTTTTCATAGTAAAAGCTATATTTTCCTTGTTCTACATATGTTTCTACCCGCCTCTGTGGCGTAGTTGGCTAACGCGCTTGTCGTGTTGAGCTCGACTGCTGAGGACAGGGAGATCGAGGTTCGAATCTCGGTCGGGTGAACTGGGGGTGGTTTTTCCTAAATGGTTTTCCACTCTCCCTCCACGCAAATGCGGGTTCACTTCCTCTAATTCAACCTTCCCAGTTCATAATCCATTATAGAGTAATTAGTACTTAAAGCGTATAACCCGAACGGGTAGTAAGACGCGGTGCTAAATATTAAATTAAATTAAATTATATTATATATGTTTCAATCCACCTTTCCTGTCCGTCTTCCAATTATAATACAGTTTTTCACACATTTGCCATCCCTCCTCATTCCCAATAAATTAGCGTAATTAGTCGATATGTTTATAACTCCAAACTAGTAGTGAGGCGCGGTGTTACTGTGATCTGAGGGTCCCACCGGGGCTAACAGCTGTAGTTTCTTGGCAGCCTACTCCCAGATGGAGGACCAGCTGACAGCTCTGGGAGAGCGGTGGGCGCACATCTGTCAGTGGACGGAGGAGCGCCACAACAAGCTGAGGGAGCTGAACGCTCGCTGGACGGAGGTCCGAGAGGAGTGTCAGCGGCAAGGGGCGTGGTTGGACTCGAGAGAGGCGCAGCTCAAACAGTGGGAGGTGAACCCGGCTCTGGAGATGGGGGAGGTGCTGAACAGGATCAGGAAGTTGCAGGTCGGTGATGACACCTTCTTAAGCAAGCTGCACCCTTGTTGTATGAGCGATCTGTCTCTTTATTGTATTTAAGACTAACAAAAAAAAGTAATTGATTTCGGAGGACCAGTTTTAGTTACACTAAAACAGAGACGGGAGTTGAACGATTGGTTTAGTAAAAAGATGTACTGTGTAGAGCCTACCTTGAGGGATGTCTTGACTGGAGATCCGAGAATACCTGGGAGCGATGGTCTTGATCTTCTTGATCTGACGATGGTCTTTTAACGAATATTAGTTTGCGAGAGGAGCTCCCCTAAACACTCGCGCTTATTTGAGTACATATTATATATATTACATAAAAACACACATAGAGAACATTATCAACTTATTGTCTATGAAGATGCAAACAAAACCGAGCAAGAGAGGTTCACCGAGCTGTGATACAGATTGGAATGACCACAATGACCACTGTTTTAGGAGGATAGAGGGGTGGCTAATTCCAAGAAATCTGCAGTTGAGCTAGGGGGAATAGGGGAGGAAATAACCATGTGAGACTAGCGAATAATGAAATATGCAGCAAACTAGCGAATCATGAAATATGCAACACTTGTTTTCTCCGCGGCACCGCAAATAAAACACCGATACAGTACATTTTGAGGCATTTGAATTTTGTGCAAGGCAGGTCTAAGACTTTCAGCGTTTTAAAATGTTTATCTTTTGATGAAAAATTTAAGCTAGAGAGTTAAAAATATGCTTAGTGTTTAATATTAGTTCAAGAATATGCTAAGTAAACGACCTTGGTGATTTATCACTTCTTATGTTCTTTTCTTGCAATTATCTTGGGTGAGATATTGAGGAATTCTGATCAAACCACAGTTCAGCTAGTTCAACTAGCGGTTTACAGCTGTTGTCTCTTTTATGGTGAACCACTTTGTATTCACCTATTTTGACTAACCTCATTACCATTAGCCGTTTACCCCCTTTTTTTTGGTACAAAACTTAACTCAATGGGGAGTCAATGCGATGTAATAAATTGAATATAGGCGAACCCGTGGACAAATTAAATAGCACTTTTAGGAGTCCTGAAGAACTGAACCAAGTCCTGCCAGATGACGCCTCGCACCTTGAGTCCTGGCAGCAATGTGAGTGTCCTTATCTGTATGTTTAGGTACTGAAGCACGAGATGGACGCGCAACAGAGGAGACTTCTGGAGCTCCAGGAATCGACTCAGGGACTGCTGGTAGACTCCACTGGTGGCGTGGATATCCTGGAGAAACTGGAGCTCCTGCAGGACCGCTGGGACGCCCTCGTACAGATCATGGAAGTGCAAGGACAGAGGGTACGCTCGATCTATAGTGACAATACTTATAGTACCTTTTATTTTATATTTAAATACAATATATTATTGTCCTGTTTTTCACTTAAATAATTTCTTTATATTCTTATAGTTTTAATTTTTAATATTTGGTCACATGGATTCCCCTATCTTTGAAACCATGGTCAATTTTATTTAGGTTTCTTTGTAGAGTGGCAATTTTAGTAACTAGTGTACCATGTTAATTTATAATAAATATCAGGGTGACCTGGTGGTCTAGGGGTAAGGTGTCAGACTTCTGTGCTGGGGGTCCGGGGTTCAATCCTCGGTCCTGGCACAGATTTATCTGATTACCAAACCCTTCATTCACCTCTGACAAGACATCTTGTGAATGTGGGGAATGCCAGGCCTCCACCGTGGTTTGGATTCCACGTTAAACTGTAGGTCCACCATTTCATCTCACAATCACCCTACCATTACACATTAGCATAAGTGCGCATAACCCGAACGGGTAGTAAGACGCGGTACTAATAATAATAATAATAATAATAATAATATAATATAATAAATATCAATTCTTTTACCAGCACTGTTTATATTATGGAGACTGGTTTTTGAACTAAATGGTAGAAGCCCTGTGTTTATGAAGTGTTTATCAAGGCACATCTTATTACTAGCGGTGAATTTGAACATCAAGTGTCTCATTTTAATATTCTAATTCTATAACCACATGTTTTTTTTACTGGAGTAATTTATTTGCTCTAAATCTATTAAATTTATATTTCTTTGTTTATATTCCATTCACGGTAGGAGTTTACCTCTGAAAGGTCTTTTTTCCTACCAATATCCTACTATATAATAGATTTCTGGTAGAGGAAAAAGGCCTTTTAGAGGTAAACTCCTACCGTGAACAGACTTTATTTTGTGGTTTATTTATTGTTGTTAATGTTGATTATTTGCAATATTAATTATTGGGAGTTTTACCCAAAAAAATATTTTTTTATGTTTCTGCTACTAAATTTAACAGTTTTCAAATTGTTCCAGCTAAGTAATTTAGAACATTGTTTTGGTAAAATTTGGTCTTCTGTTATGTTTCTGAAAATGGATAGGAAGGGATACAACAACTGGTCCTCCTAAATAATAATAATATTTAGCAACGCGTCTTACTACCCGTTCGGGTTACACACTTTAAGTACTAATTAGGACTTGGGAAGGTTGAATTAGAGGAAGTGAACCCGCATTTGCGTGGAGGGAGAGTGGAAAACTATTTAGGAAAAACCAACCCCCAGTTCACCCGACCGAGATTCGAAGCTCGATCTCACCGTCCTCAGCAGTCGAGCTTCAACACGACAAGCGCGTTAGCCAACTACGCCACAGAGGCGGGTCCTCCTAAACATTAAGTAATTGTTAATTAATTGCTTTTATATGTTCTAAGTGAGCAAAAAAAAAGAGGCCAAGTCCTCAAATTACATGTGACTTATATATAATTTGTTTGTGGAACTTTTATGAAGTAAAGATTAGAATGTGGTTTTTCTTTTCTTATCTGAGCCTTATTTTCTCCCTTATCCTGAAGAAACATTTGATGAAATCTGAAAATCATTCAACTAATATCATCCACCAACATTTTGCATATATATTCACTGAGTTTATTTGTGTTATTATTTAGTTTTACCACATTTCCCGAGGCTCCAGAAAGTGTTATACTTTGTGTATATTGTTTCCCTACATGATTAATTTCTTTGACATTGTTATTGGGGTGAGCTGGTTTCCCAGACTGAACACCCAGTGGTCTCGAGAAAAGAGTCGTCATGATACAGTCGGAGATAGATGAGGAAAAAAGAGTGTTTTTTATTTTCTTAAGTGGTATGCATAGGAGTGGCGCCCATAAAATTAAGTTAGAACCTCACACTCACTAATTTTACTATAATTCTGTATTATATGATATTCTATATAGTCAGTTAAGAGTCATTGTCCTCTATCCGTTGAATCCTCGAGAATATTAGAGATTCAGGGAGTCAAATGAATGTCATATTCAATATTTGAAATAATAAATATATAGTTTTCAGAAACTGGTCAGATCCACCATCCAACAAATTCTTGTTTATAATTCAAGTTCGAATCTTGGGGAAAAATGATGAACATAGAACAAAATATAAAATATAGCCTATTGTCAATTTTTTTTTTCTTCATAAAATAAAACATTCACTACGAAGTCATTCTTTCAGTTATGTGTCAAATTATTGGTATAGGGTTTGGTTGTTGAGTTCATCCTAAAATTATATTGGGATTTAACTACCAATAAGCCTTGAGAATTCGAGTGTTCACGATGCTTTGAGGATTCCATCTATAATATATTTCCATAATATAAAGCCATATTATGTTTATTCCTTCTTTATGTTTCTATCCACCTTTCCTGTACCTTCTTCCAAATATAAGACATTTACCTATAATATACTATAATACTTGCTAAAGGTTTAACCAGTATTATAAACTTAACAGAGAAACAATCATAAATGTCAAACATCTCTTCATCAAGAGTCTTAACTGAAGTGTGTTGTCCACTCAGTGTCAAAAAAACCAAAAACTAATTTCTCTCTATGTATTTTTTTTTTTGCGACAGATCTCAAACTCTGGATTTGAGTTCAGTCTGTCCCCTGCATCCGGCGGCACGACAACAACCGCTACGTCTTCTGACGGCCAGTGGGAGAGACACGAGACCGTCACGACTACATCCAGTCACGAGGTGAGGTGGTGTTTACTCTCTTCAGTCGCACATGATTATCTAATACTATGAGTCACTAAACTCGATATCTGCTTCGGTGGCTACATGGTCTAAGGTGTCACCCTCACAATAGACTATACTGCTGATGACACAGATATCAAGATTTGAATGTCAGACAGAAAGATCGAGGTCAGGATCCTGGTTGGATGTACTGGGGTCCCTCCCCTTTCATAAAATGGTTTTCCACTCTCCCTTCACGCAAATATCGGTACAATTCCTTTACATTTTAACCTTCCTTATCTCTAGCTCATTAGCGTAACTGACACATATACTTATAAACCAAAAAAGGTAGTAAGAAAAACATAAAATGTTTACATTTGACGGAACTTGTCACCTTACCAGGTGTCGATGCAAAGCGGCTCCAAGAAGCGTCGCTTGGGGAGCGCGGCCCGTCTGGAGTTTGAGTCTGCGTCATCGCAGGTGTTGGGTTGGCTGGAGCACACAGAGTCCTCCCTGAGGACATGGCGGAGCGGTGAGGAGGACCTGAGCGTGGATGAGCAGCTCGTCATGTTGGAGGATGTCGAGGCGGATATCGGGGCGCACAAGAATGAGCTGGAGAGGACGGTGGAACTGGGGAGGAGACTCATACAGGAGATCAAGAGCGGTACGATGGGGCTACTCAGGATACAAGGGGGCTACTGAGGATAGTACGGAGGATCAAGGTTTAATGAAGAAGGGGGAATAGGGAACAAAGTTTACCTGTTAAGTTACCATAACTTAATTTGTGTTCATTTTAACTAATTTAAAAAAAAAAACTATTTTACTTGAAATTAATCTAAAATTTAAAAAGATACACATTGGCTATTAAGTCGACTTTGGCTCTAAATACACTCGGCAATATTAAAATGTTTTCCCTAGATGGTTTCAAACACTCCTTCCATGAAAATGTGGGCACACTTCATCTAAACTTTACCTAACTGTCCATAACACATTTATTTAATTACTACAAAGTATGCTTCTAGCCCTTACGTGTATTAATATACGAAGTAAAAATACATAAATATTAAACTGGCTGATTTGGGTTTAAAGTGTTGCCATATTGACTCTGCCCCTCTCATCATTCCCCCCATGTGTTCCTCCAGAAAATGAACCAGTCCAGGATGAGGAGCAGAAAGTGAGTGACCTGGAGCGTCGCTGGAACAATGTGTTGACACTCCTGCAGGAACAGAAGGAGCGCATGGACTTCCTCTCCAAGAAGAAGATCTTGTACGGGGAGCTAAGCAGTCTCGAGATGGTTTATCAAGGCTACCACAAGTGGTGGGAGGGAGCCAAGGTCGCCAACACGGCCGCCGTCAACCACCAGCTCGAGCATTGCAGGGTGAGGGGGAGCAGGGGTACCTTAAGGGGTGGGAGGTGACCAGGTTCGCCAACTAGACCATTACAGTCCACTTTTCCTTTGCCAGATCCGTTTAGGTCCTTTGTTTCACTTAACAAAAGGCCCCACTATGTCTTTTACAAGAATACCATTTAGAAATACAGTCAACTCTGGTTATAATTAACTTCTACGGACTCAGATATTTGGTTCACAATGTCTAAAGTTCACTAAAACTATTTTTTTTTTAAATTTGAAAGTAGGGGACTAGCAACAAAATAAAAGTTTAAATCCTAAAAAAAAATTGTTTTATGCTGTTGTTTACTGTATACTGTTTTGATTAATATTTTTTCCAGATCTTTTTCTAGAGTCTTTGCTCTTTCTACACTAGCTATGCATTCAAAAAACTAAACTGAGTAGAAAAGATTTTATTTTTAGTTTCAAATACCCTCTCGAAAAAAGGCATTAATGAAAACAATTACTAAATGGCCATAGATTGTAATTCACTGTCCTGTCGTATTAATACAACTCAGAAGACTGTCTTCCTTTACTTGCCGCAGACAACGGTACTAAAACTTAAACCAGTTCAATAAATGCAGTGAGTATTTTAAGCTCACAACCCCACCCCCCCACCCCCACTCCACTTTCCATCAGCTTTGTGCTACCTAAACAATAACTCGGGTAGTGAAACAGTGTCTTCAAGTTTAAACAGCCAAAAAGTTATATTTTTAAAGAATTATGATGTTAGAATGATATTTTTCATCGAAAGTTTAGTCCACCGCAAGAATAGCCGCTGATGAGGGTGCTTCAAATTTTAAAAGTGGACATTTGCATACCTTTAATCCAAATGCATATCAAACTCTGTTTAGTTTTGTGCACACTGCTGTAGCTTGTGGGATTGTTGTGAACCTGCTGTCTCTGTTCTTCCCCACCAGGTGAAGTTGAAGTCCATGAAGTCACATGAGGACAGGATCACTAAGATGAGGGCACGAGCCAAGGAGCTGAGGGGTAGCCAGGTGGCTGGTCATGACGCGGACGCCATCGAGTCTGACAGCAACGGTTTCATTGAGCGGTGGGGGGATCTTATGTTACGGTAGGTTTCACCAGGCTTCTGGTCATGAAGCTATTGGGGATGACACTAACGGTTTCATTGAGCAGTGGGGTGATCTTATGTTATGGTAGGTTTCACCAGGCCTCTGGTCATGAAGCTATTGGGGATGACACTAACGGTTTCATCGAGCGGTGGGGGGATCTTATGTATACGGTAGGTTTCACCAGGCCTCTGGTCATGAAGCTATTGGGGATGACACTAACGGTTTCATTGAGCAGTGGGGTGATCTTATTCTAAGGTAGGTTTCACCAGGCGATTGGCCGTGAGGTTGACAGCCACACCCTCATCGAGTGGGGGTCGTTTGCAGGAAGAAAGAAGGTGTAAAGTCTTGGAAATTACTAGATATATAGAGGGACTCAACTATTTAATTAATCAATCTCCAATCACAGTAATTATGAAACAGTAGTGTGATTTACTGCAGTTAAACTTGTGTGAAGACTGGATTAGAGGTGTTCAGATTAAATTGATATAACCATTCTTAAACCATAAGCATTTACATTTCTTAGAATCATATATATTTTTTGTTAAAAATAGTTATAATTGTACACATTTTGATTTCAAACATAATTTAATATATATGTAAACACCAATTTTTTTAATTAGAAAAAAATCATTATTTGGAATTGGTTTGCTACAAAATATTATCCAAACGAATTGAATCAAATTAATTGAACTCAAAATTCTTGAGGTAGAATGTAAATTATCAGTTACTTAATTTTTTTTTGCTGTGAAACAATTTTAGTGTTTATTTTGAACACCTATTAAAACTTGCCTCGGACTAGAATTTTCTACTACTCTCGCCTCCTATATGTTAAACCTTCCCTGTCAGCCCCATTTGACCCTGTTGACCTCCCGCAGACTGGCCGAGAGACAGACGGAGCTGAGCAGCGTTATGGATAGGACTCCGCCCAAGAAGTACCTGGAGGCTATGGAGGCACTCATGAAGTGGGTCCACAGCGTAGAGGGACTACTGCTCTCTGAACACGCCGTGGTCTCAGACGCAGACACGATGAAGGACCAGCTGCAGAAATTCCAGGTGAGGATAAAACAGATTCAAAGTTTCTTATGATTTTGTTGTCTCACTATTTGTTTGGGTTGAACATAGATATATTAACTAATCCACCCCAAAGTGTCAAGAAATCAAGGAGGTTGAATCTAAAGGAAGTATACAAGCATTTGCATGAATGGAGAGTGAAAAACAATTCAAGGTTCAAACGACCCTTGGTACACCCAACCAGGATTTATTGCGAGAGTGATGCCTTAGACCAGGGGTCTGCAACCTCCAGCCTGCTGACTTATTTTATCTATCCCGCAAAATATTTCCAGAAAATATCTAATTTTATTTCCCCAGGCTTATCATCCGTTAAATCATCTTTGTTTTACACCATCTTAAAATTATGGTTCATTGTCTGGACCACTAACAAACAAAGATGCTTATAAATACTTGACCTTGGCAAGTTATTCTCACCCCCCTTAATCCTTGGTAGAGTTTTTTGCTCAATATTAAGAAAGAAAAAAAAAAATCATAGGTTCTGCAATATATAAAAAGGTTGTCGAACCCAGGACCCCAGCATCAGACCATTCTTCCACCAAAGTGGGTGATTTGGAATTTATTTGAAAGAAAGAGTTTGGGCCACGCCTATAAAATTACTCAATTTCTGAGAGCCCACTTAGAGTACTAATTGTTTTAAACTAAACCGCCCATTAACAATCCAATCCCTCTGATGAATTGCTAAAAATATGCGAAAACCACTTTTTCAATTCGAAGTGAGGTCTAATCGATTAATATGAGTTATTCCTGAAGCTGAGTCGAAGTTTGAACATTTAAAAAAAAATGTTAATATTGCTGGATTAAATATTATTTTGCATAACTATATAAATTTAGGTACTAATTATAATTTACAAAATGTTATATTCCAAATGTAATTAATATATTTCATATTATTATTATTAGTATTAGCACCGCGTCTTACTACCCATTCGGGTTATACGCACTTACGCTAATGTGTAATGGTAGGGTGATTGTGAGATGAAATGGATGACTTACAGTTTAACGTGGAATCCGAACCACGGTGGAGGCCTGGCATTCCTCACATTCACAAGATGTCTTGTCAGAGGTGAAGGAAGGGTTTGGTAATCAGATAAATCTGTGCCGGGACCGAGGATTGAACCCCGGCCGCCAGCATAGAAATCTGACACCTTACCCCTAGACCGCCAGGTCACCCTATTTCATATTGAAATGATAAATTAAGCTCACAAAATGTACCATAGTATAATTATTTCAGATTTGTTCACACTAACACTAATGTGATGGAAATAACACCAAAGAATTAAAAAAACTAAGCATTAATGTGCGTTTTAACTTTCATTTTTTTTTATCAAAGCTTTGTGATTGTTGAACTTAGAATTTTATTTTCAAATAATTTTTTAGTCTGCGTAGTCTACTACAAGAGTAATGCGTTAAACAATGCAACCACCGAAGCGGGTCGAATCGATGTTGAGGTGAATGAATATTCAAAGCGAGGTCTTAAGTTTTTGAAGTTTTGCACACCCTTATGAATTGCTAAAGTACCCTCTTGTTCACATTATTCCCAGGAGCTGCAGACAGCCATTGAGGAGCAACAGGGAAGCTTCGACTATGTGAACCTGACCGGCCAGGACCTGATACGTCGGGTGGGCCCCTCTGACGCTCAGATAGAACGGCTGAGAAACGAGTTACAGGATCTAACTGCTCGCTGGAGCGACATTCCTGTGATCCTGGAGGAGAGGCAGAGTAAACTGGCCCGGGGTACACCAACATTTCTCAGTCACTAGCACGCTTGTAAGATAGATGAGAGTAGGTTAAGAGGAGAGACAGGGGGTACACCGACAATTCTCCTTCACTAACTCATGTGCAGAATAGATGGGAATAGGTTAAAAGGGGAGTCAGGGGTTACACTGACAATACTCATTCACTAACTCACTTGTATAATGAATGGGAGTAGTTTAAGAGGAGAGATAGTAAACTGAACACAGCTAATTTTTTTTTTTAGCAAAGTGGTGAAATTCTTTATTATGAACATGTTTAGACTAGGCAAGATATTCAGTACTAATTTGAGTAGCGCCAGAGTACAAATTATATAGATAGAACATTAAGGCTGAGCATTGTGTGGATTTTGGATGTTCCATTAATTGTTGTGTGACAGTGAAAGCTCGTATATAAATTGTGTTTGTGTGTTTTTCAAGGTTTTATCTAAACAATCTTTACTATCCTCTAATAATAATATAACTTAGTTGCTGTTTTCAGAGTATTTCATACTCAAGTTCTTTAAATTTAAAAATGACACTTGGACACAGGAATCGAACTCAGGACTTTTGGCTAGTATGCCAATGCTCTAACCACTGAGCTATCCAGGAATCGTGTCGTGCCCAGGGCCATTCTTCACTCATATTTTAAGGTGTAGTCTGTGAGGAAATGGTCAGCTACTATTATGTAAACAGTTAAAGTCACAAACTATCTGATAACGTAAATACCATCGACTCACTAGTTGGCTTTATGCTGCTAATTGTACATTGATAATTGTATGGGTCCTCATATCATGACGGATTAAATACAAATAGCAAAGCTATTATATTTGTTAGATATGGTTATAGCCATATCACCCGCCTCGGTGGCGTAGTTGGCTAACACGCTTGTCGTGTTGAGCTCGACTGCTGAGGACGGGGAGATCGAGGTTCGAATCTCGGTCGGGTGAACTGGGGGTGGTTTTTCCTAAATGGTTTTCCACTCTCCCTCCACGCAAATGCGGGTTAACTTCCTCTAATTCAACCTTCCTAATTCCTAATCCATTAGAGTAATTAGTACTTAAAGCGTATGACCCGAACGGTTAGTAAGACGCGGTGCTAGTTATTATTATTATAGCCATATCTAGATAAAGAAGCTCTTATATTTTATACATTTTTTTTATTAAAGAATAATATTGACTGACATACACATGCACATAGTACTTATATAGTCCTTTGTCTAGATTTTTGACTAGCAAATGTATACATAAGTTCAACAAGTCCTACTCTATCCTTAACACAGCAAGAGCGTTTAATCTAACCTCATTCATTTTTGATTGTAAATAAAATTTGACTCGATACAACTCTGTTAACCAGAGCAATTTGTGAACAGAATACAAATACCTATACAAAGTGCAGTATCTACATAAAGTACACAGCTTTTAGATTGTGTTATCGAAGCCACTCCAACAATTTCAGTTTTTTTTTTAATTGTTCTAAAGGCGTGCAAGAAATTTTTAGGCAGCCACTTCCATTTATGATCCATTAAAATCTGCTGTCCCCTAAAACTTGACGCTCTAAGCTGGAGTCTGCTCGGCCATACTGGTAAATCTACCCTTGCTCCCAGTACAGTCCATGTAGCCTGATGGTTGGTGTTTGTGTCCCAGACATCGAGACCCTGCGCCAGTTTTCAGAGGAGGCGGCCAGTCTGGAGTCCTGGATGAGGGAAGTGGAGGTGTTCCTGCAGGCAGAGCAGGTGATTCCCGTGGGAGACGTGGACACTCTGGAGGCACAACTCGAGCAGTCAAACGTGAGACCCAGACTCAATCCTATCTTGCATTAACACTGTGCAGATAAAATATTTCCAATTTACAGTCAAATTTGAATAATTGTATACTAATTTTAATCAATTATCGCATAATTAAAATTATTAGATTTTGAGACACTTCTTTTATCATTTAAACTTTTCTAAAATTGTGGTGCATCTTAGAATTGATGGTGTCTTAGAATAACAGTTATTTCTTGACCGATGCTATCGATGGTTCATAAGACGATATATTAGAGGATGGTTAAGCTAAAGAAGGCTCAGACGAATCAGAGGCTGATAATGATTCAGAAGGAAGAAAAGAACATACCTAATGATAAATAAGATACTATTGTTCTTAGTAAATTGAATTCTCTAAAATAATATTTCATAGTGTTTTAGTTTTATTTATTTTCTTGGAATCAAAGCTTTTTTCTGTTGATATTACTGAAAAATTAAGGGTGCATCTTACAAAGAAATACGGTATATTTTAGATTAAATATCGTCAAATCCAAATCGAATATTAGGCTAAAGCGCATGTAATGAGTCCAATAAAAAACACCTTGCTTAAATAATAGTTGGATTATAAATTTTTAAAAAAGCCTCAAGTTTTAAAGTCAAATAATAAATCCATATAAACTCTTTTAAAAAGTTACATCATGAAATTTCAAATTAGATTATAATATTTCATATACTTTGATTCCAAATTTCGAATCTAATACGAATAGTAACCACATTCAGTTTGAGATCCAAAATTTGGACACTACTGCACACAGATATAGTTTGTGTTCAAGAGACTGACCCGTGTACGTGTCCACAGGCGCTGCAAGACGACGTCAAGACCCTGCAGCAGAACGTAGTCAAGCTTGATGTCACGGCCCAGAAGCTCCTGGAGAACGCCGAGCCCAAGTTCGCCGACGAGCTGAAAACTCGCCTTGATACACTGACCGGCGAGTGGAAGAAGGTGGTACAGGACTCCAGGTCTCAGAACGCGAAACTCAAAGACGCGCTTGATAAGACCAAGAAGGTTAGAGACTTTCTTTTGTCAAGAGGCCCCAGTCTAGAGTGGAGATCATGTTGTAGGGGTGTGCAAAGATCTTAAAACTTAGAGTTGGCTTTGAAAAAAGTTCTCTTTGACAAAAAAAATAAAGCTTCGACAGTAAAAATATTCGTAGCAAAAATACACACTTTATGTTCTATTGTCATTCTATCCTTAGATGTTGGCACTATCATCCTTAACAGTGGTGGCCACTTAGCCAGTATTGCTCCCTTGTGGGCTCACACCTTGGAGTAAAAATGAATTAATCGAATGTTCTGTAACAGGTGCTAGAGGGTGTCCAAGAATTCACGTCCTGGCTCTGCAAGATGGAAACGGAGATACCAACCTCAGTCGACGTGACTTCTTCCGCCGAACTGTTTCAGCTAAAGGCCAAGTACCAACTGATAAAAGACAAAGTGGATCACAGGACAGATCAGTTTCGTGACCTTAACGAGAAGGGTAAATAAACGGTTCTTTTAGTTTAAAGTTGTTTCCTTTTTTCATAAGGTAAATCTATTTTCAACCATACCTACTAGCCTTGGTCCTAACTAACCCTGATATTCAGGATTTACTGTAATAAAAAAAGTACTAAATTCTGAATAATACAATTTTGTTTGGGTACCAAAACTTTGGAGGTTAAGAAACAAGGTATCAAAAAGTGTGATACTAATATTGATTCTTTCGACAACATTAAGAGTCGATGGCATTGAGGAATCAAATATTCAAATTTGACATCACTTAAGATTACTCTCAAACTAAAATAAAATTATCACTGTAGATTTCTGAATTCCTCAT
Organism: Timema poppense; assembly: GCA_902141375.1. NCBI lineage: Eukaryota > Metazoa > Arthropoda > Insecta > Phasmatodea > Timematidae > Timema > Timema poppense. Next base: position 24,304 of record CABFOV010003666.1, read on the forward strand.
TTGACAAAAATGAAATTTGGAGCACTTTAAAATCTATGTTTTTCTTTTATTGAATTTAAAAATAAATTAATGTTAAAACGGTTTCACTGGTTTCTTCAATCCAGTGTCTTCTATTGGGGTCTTCAGGTTACTGCAACTCAGTTTGACCCCTGGTTCGAGCTATTACTCCTTAGGTTAGGTGTTATATAGGGGGGTGGGGGGTAAGATGGGCTCTTAAGATGTACAAACTTGGCATTAGTTAAATGTTTAAGAGTACTGCACATTAGATTTTGATTGCTTCCAGTTTGAGAAACTATGATAGTGGCTTAGCTCTCTGATAATGCACATTTGGCTATTTGTGGTCTCTAGTATACTCTAGTGACTAATTTAGGAACCTCCAATCAGGATATTGCAAATGTATCCACTTAATTTTTGACGGAGGATTAAAATGATAGCACATAGGATCATAAATCACTCTAATTCCGTGGTATGGTCCTCTGTTGCACCATTGAGAGCCTTTGTTTATGTCCCCTCCAGGAAATGACCTGCTCCTTAGCACCGAGGGCAGTTCTGTCCAAGAACTAGCGAGGAAGTTCACCCAATTGAACGCCAAGTGGACTGAGGTCACCGACACCATCTATGACAAGTACAAGGTGCTGAAGGAGGCGTCACATCAGTACGGGGAGTTCAGAGGTATGTGGCCGGCTGCGCGCTGAGCTCGATAATGGCGGAGAGGAATTGTTCAATTAGTTCCTGGGCTTTGAACCCACCGCCACTGTCATTGTAATGTTGATCCTTGGTGTTTCCTATTTTGTGTTTTTATTTTTTTCTACGTTGGGTTTGGTCATGACCCCGAAATGGGTAGGCTACTTTTCCGAGTATGTAAGAGCTGTTTTCTACCCAAAAATTGTTTCAGTCCCTCTGAACTTTATTGGTAGAGATACTTCTATCCAAGAGCATGACTTGTGTTTTATCTGAACATTTTTTCAGTCCCTCTTCTGAACGCGAGTAGTAAAAGTACTCCTGTACAAGTGTTGTGTTTTGTTCCAGCGCTGGTGGCCCAGGAGATGGACTGGCTCGACAAACTGGAGAAGAAACTACGCAAGTCACCCAAGTCGGCCGCGGACGCCGAAGAAATCTCTGAGGAGCTGGACGTGAGTTCTTGCGTAACTCCCCTCGCTATCTAACTTACCTCACTCCCCTAAATTCACTTAATACCCTCGCTCTTTCACCCTCTAAACAACATCATACTTTAAAATAATTGTGTTGTTTATATAAAACCTACCCGCCTCTATGGCATAGTTAGCTAACGCGCTAGTTTCATGTTGAGCTAGACAGCCGAGGACGGGGAGATCTAGGTTCAAATCTCGGTCGGGCGAACTAGGTTTTTTATTAATGGTTTTCCACTCTCCCTCCACGCAAATGTGGGTTCACCTCTTCTAAATTCAACCTTCCCAATCCTTAACCCATTAGAGTAATTAGTACTTAAGCATATAACCCGAATGGGTAGTAAGACGTGGTGCTAAATAATATATAATATATAGGCTACAGCTTTAGGGTGAATCACTTTGTTAAAACTATAACTCTATAAGGAAAACCTCTTTTCGCTTTATGAGGTAATTGTATTATATTTGGAAGAAGGTACAGGAAAGGTGGATAGAAACATATAAAAGGGGGACGAACACAATATGGCCTTTACAATGAAAAGAAGAACACAGTTCACACTTTACACTGCTGCCAATGGACAAAGAGGTAATATATTTATTTCTGGATATTGAATACGGTTTTTGTATTAACAAGTTCACCAGACAACAATTTTGTAATTTAGTTTTAATATATTTAAACTTTTGTTTTTTTAGTTTTTTAACAGTCACACTTAAAATTACATTTTTATCAAAAATTTAAACTCGTAACCGAGAATTGATATTGCATACCTTTGCTTTGAACTTCAATGCTTTAGCCTCTCTTTAGCGCAACACTCATCTTACCATCCGTTGGGGATATTATTGACGCTCTTTGATTAATATTCGCCAAAAGGCAGTGGCAGCATGGTTTAAGACATTAGTATCACAATAGACTGGACTGCCACTTACGGGTAGATCAGGGTTTGAATTCCTGTTGGTTTAACTGAGGGTGGTTTTCTGCTCTCTCTCCTCATACAAATGCAGGTACACTTCATCTAAACTCAAACTGTCCTCTTCCCTAACACTTTAATGTAAATAGCACGTCTCACCTGAATGGTCTAAGCCCTAAGGAGTCACTCTCTCACGCTAGATTGGTCTGCTGATGATGGAGAAATTTGGGTTTTGAATCACCGTCGGATCAACTGAGGGTGGTTCTCCTTAAATTGTTTACCATTTCCCTTCCACGCAAATCCTGGCTCACTTTCTTTCAAATGCTTCCTTCCTCATCCTTGCTCCATTAGAGTGATTATCTTAACTGCATACAACCCGAGCCGGTTGTAAGACATGCTGATAAAAAAGTAAAACAACAAAACAAGGAATAGGTCTGGAGAACTACATCCGGAACCATCCAGAATCCAGACTGAGCAAGATCCAGGAGATTGGCCGTAAGCTGGTGGATGACGCCATCATGCCCACGACCATACAGACGGACGTGGAGAGCATCACCCAGCGCTGGAGTCACCTCAGTCAGCAGGTGAGGGGGTTCATATCAGGAGCGGGGCGGCATGGGCTGGCTGACTGGCTTGCTTGACTCTCAGTGAATGACGTTACTTCACCGACAATCTGCCTCTTAGGGAGTTACACTAGCGGCTAACCTAGGTGAACAGCATGAGGATGGTGAATTATACTGTATATTATTTATTATTCGCCTGGAGAGACATTGGGAAATCACAGCATGTGCCAAATACTTGATATTAGCTACTAGACACAAACTAATTTAATGCTCTCCTCATTTTATTTTTAACAGAAAATATATGACGCAGCTTAGCCCAGTGGAAACTGGTATTTGAAAAAATTAAAATGATTAAAATAATTGAATTCATTATTCTTAACTAGAAATATTAATAAGAAGTAAAAGGTCTTCGAACCCTGAAGTCCTCTAATACTTTGAATCCCTAAAGATATTGCCAATTTAAGAATCGGTTTTGAGATTAATTTTTATTTTCTTATTAATTTTGAATTCTAATTGTCTTAAAACATTAATACTGCTTGTTGGTTGTTCATACCCAACATAAGTGTAGGATGAACTCAACAACCAGACCCCAGACCATCGATTTAACACTAAATGAATTTATGAATGTTATTATAAATTAATTATTATAACAACAAAAAAATTAAAAAAATTATTGACTATTTTTATTTCCTCTTAATGTTCATGATCCATCCCGAGCTTGAAATTATTGGTTCACAGCTAAAATGAACATTCACATTCATAAAGTAGTGGAGTACACCCAACTCTAATTAACACTATATTTGAAGCTATTTAAATGTATAAATTTATCCAGGACTGTATTATTATTGTTTTGATAAATTAGTTGCTAACTAGGCAGGATATTTGGCGGCCACTAATTGAAAAGAGAGATTCTGCTAATTAAATCTTCCTGTCGGCTCATTGCAGTTTACCTGAGCTAAGTTCTCTTGACATCCTGAAGAGAACCTAAGCGCTATCTGGACTCGTCTTGATGCTAATGACACGCAACACTAATTAGTAACTCACTAACTTTAGCGGTTTTATGAAGCCGACCTAAAAGTCTCTGGTCTACTAAAACCATTTCAACCGGCAGTGTGTTCAGAGTGACGGTATTGTTCCAAGGGTACGGTACATCTTGTTTTGATAACATTAACAATCTAATAACAAGAGTTAGGTGAACTCTAGCTTACCTGACTTAATCTAGGAGACTGCGGATGGTACCTCTAAAATTTCACCTCTCATATCTTGGTTCCTTTAAATTATATAGTTTGTCACTCATAGGCGACATATACTGACACTAAAGCTTACTTTTGAACTGAAACGAAGTGTTATCAGAAATGTTTTAGTTGTTAAGTGTGTAAGTTGAACTGGGCATGGCTGTATATGATGGCTGTACAATTCCGCTATAAATATAGTTGTATGATGACTGTACGATGGTTTCGATAAACACTTTTACAACCTATTTATAGGGGGATGTGTGATTGGACTTCTATGCAACTTAAATAATTTAAAACAAGTTATAGCATGCTGATCAAACTGCATGTTAGGTGATATCGTTTACTTTATATATTTTTTTACTAAACTTTTAAAATCAACTACTTTTTATTTAAACTATTTATCCATCAAATTTAAATTTGTGTTTGGAATTGTTATTAATCTTATTGTCGGAGTGGTCGCTGTGCTCTTCTGTGTCACTTTTATTTTCTTGTCAAGATGGGATTTTTTTTGTTAATGTCGAGGAGGTGTGTGAACCTATTCATTTTACTCACATATTAAATAATTTACATAATTTTGAAAAATATGGAAACATAATGAGGAATGGGGGAGGGGGTGTGAATATTCAGGTTTCCCGCAAACCTGGGAAACTGGGTAGAACAAGGTAATTTTGCACAATCTATTAAAAATACTGGAATATCTGTTAATTTGGGGCATTTAACTGAAAGTTTAAAATACGTATAGTATGTCTTTGAACAGATGAAAAAAGTAACAAAAATTAAAAGCGCTGGCTCAAACACATCTTAATACTCCATAAATGAGGTTTCTGAATTGATAGAAGAGGTATTCCCCCATCAATCTTAAATCATTATGTATTAAATCACACTTAGTCAAATTTATAGGAAATAACTTTTTTTTTATCCAAGCTGCCCCGGAAAACACAGGGAATTTGGTAGTAAGAAATTTGTGTCAAACCTGATATTAAAATATGTTTTAGCGAGAATAGGGATTAATCTAGTGACGTCTTCCTTTTTCTAACTTCTTACAACAAGCTCACATTTATTTTAATATCTAGCAAACTAGCGTGAATTAATTTATCTTACGGACTCTTAAATGGGCTGGTTAGGGTTGCAGAATACATGCACTCTGTAAAAAACAACACAGAATGTTGAACTGCTTCATATAATATGTTTTAATTATTAACAGGTGACCTGGTGGTCTAGGGGTAAGGTGTCAGACTTCTTTGTTGGGGCTCCAGGGTTCAATCCTCGGTCCTGGCACAGATTTATCTGATCACCAAACCCTTCCTTCACCTCTGACAAGACATCTTGTGAATGTGAGGAATGCCAGGCCTTCACCGTGGTTCGGATCCCACTTTAGACTGTAGGTTCTCCCATTTCATCTCACAATCACCCTACCATTGCACATTAGCGTAAGTGCGTATAATAACCCAAACGGGTAGTAAGACGCGGTGCTAATAATAATAATAATAATTATTATTATTAATATGGAAGAAGATGCCATCATTTTGTGTAAGATACTAAGGACTGATATATGTGTAGGCCTTGCAAATCTCCCCTTATTTCAATGTATATTAATTAGATTTAGCCATTGTTTCACCTATTTCAGGGGTGGGCGAGGTTTTGAATACTATGACTTGGCTTTGAAAAAAATTGTGGATTTGTCAACAAAAGTGTGACAGTTAAAAAAGTAATTTATATTCAATTAATGCCACTGTGAGCTGTTATGTACCCTTCATTTAATTAGAAAGTAATCAAGCTTACTTTGCATTGTTCCACTATGGTGTGACTTATAAGATAGGGTCATAGTGTAATCTGTCAAGGTAAGACTGATATTTTTCAGGGTGAACTGAGTGTAATTTACAAACGAATGTGAAGAAATTGAATTGAATGTTTATCATCTTAGAATTAAATATTATAAACAATTGTGTAATAAAACATTTTCTGACTGATTTTAACGCATAAATATGCACAATGTAACATATTTTTAAAGCATCAAACAATTAATAAAAATGACTTAAACTTTGAATACCTACTTTATTTTAAAACTTGACTACGGCAAAACTCCAATATTAATGTTGGGTTCACACTCCTCAGCTTTGTCCTAGCCTATAAAAAGTACAAAATAAACCACTCCACACAATAAAATCACCACCTTATTAAAACACTTTCTGTCCAATCGCTTGTCCCCCCCAAACATCATCCTCGGTGCCCTGAATGTTTGTGTCTTGTTGTCCGATCAAGTTTTGCCGAAGGAAGGAAACGACCAGCTTTCTGTTGCATCTTGCTTTGTAGGCTAAAGATCGCACGGTTTTGCTTGAGGGCTCTATCCAAGAGGCCCAGAAGTCTGAGAGCCATATTCTGGACGTCCAGCAATGGGTAACTCATGTAGACGCACTACTAACTGCACGGGTAGACAACGACCTCACTGCGGACGATTTGCCAGACGACGACCAGGTACAGTTTCCTTTGGGTGCGTCTCTTGCACCTAGCAAAGGTGCTTGAAATACGGTAGACTCTGGATATTCCCAGGTAGGGGTACATCTGTTGCACAACCTTTTACACCAGATGAATCATGCATGTTTGAAAGGACAAAACAATGATTATAAGTAAAAAAAAATCAACTGAAAGAACATGATAGTTTTTTCTTACTTTTATTAATTCGTAGACTCCATTACCCTGAAACTTGTCAAGTTTATTTTGATTGATTACACTATGGTGAGGTTTATAAGATCGGGCCATATTGTTATCAGTCGAGGTAAGGTAATGGAGGTTACATATGAAGGGGGAAAGTAGAATTTTTAACTCAAATTGATACCCACTTCATTGGCCGCATGATCTAAGGTGTCGCTCTCGCAGTAAACTAGACTGCCGATGACGGATAAATCAAGGTTCGAATCTTGGTCGGGTGTCCTAAGTGGTTTATTCCAAAATGGTTTTCCACTCTCCCTCCACACAAATGTGGGTGCACTTCCTCTAAATATAACCTTCCTCACCTAAGACGCTTTGATAATAAACGAATTGAGATAGTGGTGCCATCTCTTAGACACTCATGAAACCTTTCTAACACACTTTAGATATGGTTAAAATAGGTCGGTCATTTTTAAATTAATGAAAGAGAAAGTATTTGCTGGTTTCGGAGTTTGATATATAAATGTCATTGTCATGGAAAATGTATGTAATGGCTTTTCCTGTATGTAGCCTTCTTATGTTTATATTCATAAAACTATATATTTTATTTGTAATTTAATAATATGTAGAAAGTTATTTCTATACTTATAAACATATGAAGGTATTTAATTTTTTTCGACTATTCTGTATAATTCTAGTTTTTGATGGTTCGAGACTATTTAAGGCTCCTCTGTATTTTGTGTTCACTTTAAAAACGTTAAAACTCCTTTCATAAAATATCAATGTAGGAATGGACAAATTAGTTTTAGTTCTACTTTTTATAAAAAATTGGTGACCTGGTGGTCTAGGGGTAATGTGTTAGACTTCTATGCTGGCGGCCGGGGTTCAATCCTCGGTCCCGGCAAAGATTTACCTGATTACCAAACCCTTCCTTCACCTCTGACAAGACATCTTGTGAATGTGAGGAATGCCAGGCCTCCACCGTGGTTCGGATTCCACGTTAAACTGTAGGTCCTCCATTTCATCTCGCAATCACCCTACCATTACATATTAGCTTAAGTGCGTATAACCCGAACGGGTAGTAAGACGCGGTGCTAATAATAATAATAATAATAATATAAAAAATCAGGCTTTGGTGTTTTTTTGCCATCTCAAAACACATTCATTCGGAATAACGTGTGGACCACTGGCCATGATCGAAACCAGAGATTTTGATAGGTTCATTGAACATTATGATAATAAGCAAAATAACAATCTTGCACATGGCTAAGGCCCTAACCTAGGGGTGCGCGAAACTTCGAAAACTTGTACTTTTCTTTGAATATTTTCCAGCTTCAATTTTGATTCTAAAGTAAAATTCTGGAGGCAACAACTATTACAAAATTTTACCAATAAAAATATTCAAATGTTCAATTTTGGTCCTGTTATGTATATCACAAATGTTGCAAAAATAACCAGGGATGGGTCCAATCTTATATTTTTTCAATACCAGTCTTACATTTTCTTTTTCTTCCTCAAAATATTAAAAATATACGATTTTAGTAAAGTAAAAATATTTAAAATCTATTTAAAAAAAAAGGTTGTTTAATGCTTGGTACCCCTAACAAATTATATTTGGCTTGTCTTGTCTATTCGTCATGGATATTAAAGTGAACAAACATTTTTATTCGTCATAAACAACAAAGCAAACAGACATTTTATAGTACATTAATTATATGAATACAATTTGGTCCTTTTTAGCGTTTTTGTCATTCTACCAACCACACAAGTTTAGATAAAATTTTCTCTCGAGTGGATTGAGTCAAGCTCAGCAGGTCTCGAACCGTTGAACATTATAATTATAATGATATTAAAAAAGTGTGTCTATATCAGAAAATATAATTTAATAAAATATAAGTCGATAAATGCCTAAACTAAATATTTAATAATGCATTAGGTACATTTTTACCATTCCAATCGATGAATTTTGAGTGAATTTTGAATGTTCAGGAAAGCTCAAAGCTAACACCAACAAACTACGTTAGAGATATTGGTTTGAATCCTGGAGGTCTGAACTTGTTGTCTTCATGGGATGCTAAAACAAGTAGGCTACGAGTGTCCCAGATGCTAATAACCCCACTTGTGATGAGGTGTTTTAAAAAAAATATAAAACTAAACAATGGAACAAACATGGAAATAACTTTCAACGAGGATGTTCAAAAATATACTAAACAAGAGAAATAAAGTTATTTTAACCTCCTTTTCAAATTTCAGTTATTATTGAAAAAAACCCCAACTAATTTGAGCATGACAATTTATTTTTTATTTTTGAGAATGTAATGTTGTTGAGGGCAGAAAGCAATTCGTTTGTTCCTGTTTTGTTTGTGATGTCAGAAGAAAGGGAATATTCATGTGGATTTTAACTGGCATTGCATGTAACAAATGCATATGTGCATGTGGCAATACTTTATTTGTTCTATTTACAGTAGCCCCGTGGCTTCTTTGGTTCTGACTGACAGCTCACAGCTGTCACTTCTGACAGTCAACATTTAGGTATATACCTACATTTTGACTGTCAGGAGTGACAGCTGCTAAACACATGTTTTTTTCAGATCATATGGTCCGGCGTAGGGATACACAATTTGATCTGGTAACTTTTCAAAGCCGTCAGCTGTGAGCTGTTAGTCAGCACCAAAGAAGCCATGGGGCTAATGTAGTTTCAAAAACATGTTTTAAAGATACTTAAATGAATCAAATTTAAATCCCAAAAAGGTTTAAAAAAATATTACCTTGATATATTTTAAATAGAGGTTAGTTAAAGTTTTAACACTGTTTGGGGGAAAAAACAAAACAGTCGCCGACTTTTAACCTTTGAATTCAATTTGTATGTTTTCTAAGTCAACTCTACACCTGCACCTACTAATAATGCCAACGATGTTATCCACCAAGTAGTTGTTCTCCAACAACCATATTTGATCAGAACAGACTGTTGATCGAATGTCGTCTGACACCCATGTACTCTCGCCTGTCCCCCAGAAACTGGTGGAGGAGTTTGAGATCCAGCAGAGCACGTTGAAAGAGATGGAGGAGCAGGTGAACACCTACAAGGGTGCGGGAAAACACGAGGCCGCTGCCCGCCTCCAGGAGCAAATGATACTTTTACAGGTGAGGGCGAATCTGATCTTGTAACAGGGTCGGGTCTAGCAATAAGATTCCCTCTTTTCTCTTTATCTCTCTCTCTTTCTGTCTTTCACTTTTTATTTCTGTCTTCCTTTTTCTTTCTTTTTTTCCCTTTTGCTTCTATCTATGTCTTTATCACGTTCTTTTTCGCTTTCTATATTTTGTTCTCACTTTCTATTTCTCTCTTTCTAAGAGATGTGTGTGACAGTGTTATTTATGCTTGAGCAATTTGTACTAATAACATTTAAAGTTTAATTTATGTGGTATCCTGTTTGCTAGGATATATTTAAAATTTATTAAAATTAACCAAAATAAAAATTTTAGAAAAAAAATATTAAAAAAATTATTGAAAGTTTTGAGTACTCAAATTTTTCAAGATTAGAGTAAAATTTTAAGACTTTAGTTATAATGACTTATAAAACTTGAACTTTTGAGTACTTGCCCTTCACTAATTTTTAATTAAAATTTACCCTACTCGTCGTATTTCCCTACATTCAATTATTAAGTCTTACAAGTAGTATTAAGAGTATGAATAATAAATACTAGCCTGTATCACAATCAAGATTGTTAAGCTTTTGTGCTTCACATTACACACAATTATGTCAGATGTACTCGGTTTGAATCCTATTTGGGTCACGTTTGGGGCAAAACAACAGGGGACCCTTTCGTTGAATATAACTTCGAAAGGGTCAGGTGGTTGGATTCGGAAAGGTTGGGTTAAGCGAAAGGTATTGTCTTAGTATACAGTCATAAATTGTTCAATAATAGTGTGAATGAAAGACAGCGAGTAAGAGTTTAAAGTACTTAGTTGCGTGGCCCACCGTAAGACAGTTTTCTTTCTGGCTTAGTAATCAAACTGAATGTTGCTCTGAGAGTCGGCAAATTACATTAAAAAAATATTCAAGGAACAAAAACACTAGTATAATTGATAAAACATGTTCAAGACAAATAAGAAACACTGATTATACAACACACATCTACAAGGTGGGTGAGATGTCTCTCCAAAGCGATGCAATACACTGGGAAGTATCCGGTCAACTGAACCTATTTACACAGGGGGTCAAATAAACATAACATAAAAAACAAAAGAGAGGGGAAATGAAGCCAATCCACCAACATGAAAACAGTTCAAGAGGCCTGACCTCTGGTGGCATTCCCAAAACAAAAACAGCAACAATACTTAGTAAGGTCGGAATGTAAGTCTTTAGTTTGGTGTATTGCGTCTTATTACTTGTCCGTATATCTTATCTATATATTAAAAAAAAGTATGATAAGGAAGGTAAAACTAGGATAGAATATACACAAATTATGTGTGGGGAAAGGGTGAAATCAATTTAGGGGGGGAAAAACAACCAAGCCGAACTAAACCTTATTTGGATTAGGACCTACCCTTCTAATCCATCGTAAGAGTGATGCCTTAGACTGTATAGCTACTGATGGTGTCATCACATGATCATGTTAAATAGTTGGGGGTTGGTGTAAGTGCAGTCCCAGGTGCAAACAACCCCTTCTTACGTTTTGTCACAGCGCCGGTTCTCCGAGGTCCAGCACAAGTTCCAGCAGTTCCGTTCGCCCAGCAACCTGGAGCCTCGACTCTCCAGGGCCCTTAGGGAGCTTAGGAGCGTGGAGGAGGCCACATGCCTCCTGGAGATAGCCTCCGAGGACCCTGAGGCCATCCAAGGGCAGCTGAAGCATTGCATGGTGGGTAGCATTAAGTGTGACGGAAGTCTTGGAAGTTTAACTCTGGTGCTGTGATTAAAAACAACTTGAAAATAATTAAATTTTACTTGATTGCCCTTGAAAATGATTTAGTTTTACTTGATTGCCCTTGAAAATAATTTAGTTTTACTTGATTGCCCTTGAAAATAATTTAGTTTTTAAAAGTATTTACACAACCCGTATTCCTTATAAACACTATGTACTAATCACACTAATCTGTTAAAGGAGGTTGAATTTAAAGGAAATGTACCCACATTTGTGTGAATAGAGTTGAAAATCACCTAGGATCTAGTATATTTAATATATTATTTGACAGCCAATCAAAATATCTGAATAAATTAGATTTAATGATATATTAAATTGTAATTAGTACCATTATTACTGTTTTATTACTATCAGGTTATGTTTTACAGAGGTTCTACCGCACATTGAGTGAGATAAAGGGAGACGTAGAGGACATCATAAAGGCCGGCAGGAAGTTGGTGGAGGACAAAGCAGTGTCGGAGCCAGCCAAGTTCAACCTTAGGATAGACTTGCTAAAGGAGCTTTATAACAAGGTAACTCTTCAACTAAGGAAAGTGTTTAAATAAATAAATTTAAAAATAAAAATATTACTGGCTTCTCTGTGATCATCTGAAGATTTAATAAGATAAAAAAAGGGTTATTGAAAACTATAATTGAGTAGAGTCCGCTAATTTACAAATGTGAATATTGGGAAAAAGTTGAAGAGAAACTATATTTGTGGTAGGCAAGAAAAAAAAAGAGGTTGAATACCCCTGTTCAAGTCAACTAACTCCGAAATATGTTCTTATGTCCTCCCCGTCAGCTGGGGTCACAGGTGACAGAAGCCAAGGCAACCCTGGACACGGCCTTGGAGCTCTCTCTCGGCCTTCAGTCAGACATCCCTGCGCTCCAGGAGTGGCTGGAAGGGGTGGAAAGTCAACTGGATGAACAGGAGCTGACTGGAGGGGTACAAGACCTCACTCCGCAGATAGCTTTCGTCCAGGTTAGTCTCACTTTAAGTATGATCTCAAGCTCATACAATCTGTAAAAACAATCAAAAAAATACTATACACACCCTATTATCATGAAATGTAGTTATCTTACCTTGACTGATTACACTATGGCCCTACCTTTTAAGCTGCACCATAGTGGAACCAAGCAAAGTAGTAGTCTTACCTTGACTGATTACACTATGGCCTTATCTTTTAAGCTGCACCTTAGTGGAACCAAGCAAAGTTGTACTCTTACCTTGACTGATTACACTATGGCCCTACCTATTAAGCTGCACCATAGTGGAACCAAGCAAAGTAGTAGTCTTACCTTGACTGATTACACTCTGGCCCTACCTTTTAAGCTGCACCATAGTGGAACCAAGCAAAGTAACTAGTTACCTTACAAAGTAAACTCAAAGTTTAAAATATATTACCTTCATATTTAAAAACTATGTTTATCGATAAATTTGTCACTCCTTCCCCCCACAGAAATCTCTGGAGGTGGACGCCCCGAAGTGGTCATTAACCAAGGAGAAGGTCAAGACTTCTCACAAGGCGTTCTCGTCCCTGTGCGACCCGGTGTATCTAGAAGTGCTCAAGGACAACGTCAACGACGCCATGAAGAAGTGGGACAGGATCCAGACTCGACTCAAAAACTCCATGGACAGTCTCCAGAAGGTCGGTACTTTAGGATATGCTCTCTATTAGATATTTAACTGATCCTGCAAGTAATCGTAATCAAACTATTTTAATGTCCTGCAGAAGCTAGAGGTCAATTCTTTAATGAAGTCAACAAAGGAAAGGTAGGAAGAGCCTACACACTTACTAGAAACTGATCCTGCAAGTAATCGTAATCAAACTATTTTAATGTCCTGCAGAAGCTAGAGGTCAATTTTTTAATGAAGTCAACAAAGGAAAGGTAGGAAGAGCCTACACACTTACTAGAAAACTGCAGGTTTCAAAGTTACCAATTAAAACACAATAAAACGATTATGTAATTTTACAGGGTACATCAGCCCCCTTCTTCAGCAACACCATTTTATTTCTATTCTCTTTTTTTGTACATTTTCCTTCTTTATCTTGTTTTTTGTCCACTTTTCTCCGATTTTAATCTATACTGAAGAAGGGGATGGATACACCCTGAAAATTTCATAATTATATGTTTTGTTTTAATTGTGAACTTTGGTGACCTAGTGGTCTAGGGGTAAGTTGTCAGACTTATGTGCTGGCGGCCGGGGTTCAATCCTCGGTCCCGGCATAGATTTATCTGATTACCAAACCCTTCCTTCACCTCTGACAAGACGTGTATTAATCACAACTTGTGAATGTGTGGAATGCCAGGCCTCCACCGTGGTTCGGATCCCACGTTAAACTGAAGGTCCTCCATTTCATCTCACAATCACCCTACCATTACACATTAGCGTAAGTACGTATAACCCGAACGGGTAGTAATACGCGGTGCTAATAATAATAATAATGATAAAATAATAATGATGATGATGATGATGATGATGAACTTTAAGGCTTACAGTTTTCTGGTAACTGTGTGTCAAGGCCTCGTCCTTCAATCCCCCTTTCAATGTTTGTTTTAATGTAGTGTGTTTGAACTGATTATCCCTACTACCTCTAACAACCATACCGAGTTTGTATCATGGGCTGTCATTGCTGATCTTGTTTCGGTATGTTTCCGCAGGAACAGCTGGAACTGGCCCAGTCGAAGCGGGAAGAATTCGAACACTCCTTGGGGGAGATCAGGGAGTGGTTGAAAGGAACAGAGCAGCATCTGGACAGGCTGGACTCCCTTCCTTCAGGACAAATCAGCGCCCGGGACCTAGCAGAGTGCAATGTACGCTTACTTCTTGTCGCACACTCTTTCGTCCCCATTCAGATGCTACCATACACTTACTGAATTATGGATGGGGCCCTCGAGTCTTTGAACTCTTGAACCGAGTACTTGCTCCCTCGAGTCCTCCCACCCTCAAGTCCTCCCACCCTTGAGTCCTTGCATCCTTGAGTACTTGCACCCTCGAGTCCTTACACCCTCGAGTCCTTGCACCCTCGAATACTCAATTTCTCACACCTTTTGAGTCCTTGCGCCATCAAGTACTTGCACCCTCAAGTCATTGAGTTCTTGCATCTTTGTGCTCTCAAGTTCTTGTATTCTTGAAACCTTGAATTCTTGTATTGTTGCACTCTCAAGCCGTTGTATCCTTGAATCACCCGAATTATTAAAGCTATTCAAGATTTGAGGATTCGAGAAATTATTAAATTAAAAATTCAATCTAAAAAAAAAAAAATATATATGTTTTAATTTTAATTTTAATGTACATTAAGAGAATGTAGAAACACTGTACAATGTACATTAATGTAGAGCAAGACAATCTGTAAGGAGAGTTAGGTTGCCCGGATAGAAATGAAGACATAAGTGTGTTTGTTTCTGTCTAGGACTAACCTTACTATCCTTTCAATTTGGCTTCCTTCACCATCAGCTACTTTACAAGATTGTACACTGTTTATACACCGACACGCCATTAGGCGATAATTCTTTTAATTTTAAATAATAATTTGTATTTTAGATCTAATAGGCACTACTGCCTTTTGGGGGTTCAGAACCAATTATAGTTATAAGATGAACTTAACAACCAGGCCCCAGACCATTGATTTAAATCTTGAATGTATGAATGCTATAATAATCAATGCATTATAAAAAATGTTACCACCCTTAAAAGTACTCTGTTAAATATCCTCTTATTTTAAATGCAAAAAACTCTCTCTCTCTCTCTCTCTCTCTCTCTCTATATATATATATATTTTTTTTTTCTTCAAAAGATTGTGGTTTTACTTTGAAAGATTTACACTTTGTGATTTTTAATCCTCTCTCCAGGCTGAATACTTGTGCAGGGCTAATTTAGATTCATGAGCTATAAACATTACTTACACTTGTATGCTTTGTTTACCCTAAAAGCTAGTAATATTATCTTGGCAGATTACACTATGGCCTTATCTTATAGCTACACCATAGTGGAAACAAGCAAGGTAGCGGTCTTACCTTGACTGATTACACTATGGTCCTATCTTATAGCTACACCATAGAGTAAACAAGCAAGATATCAGTCTTACCTTGACTGATTACACTATGGCCCTATCTTATAGCTACACCATAGTGTATAAACAAGCAACATAAGTCTTACCTTGACTGATTACACTATGACCATATCTTATAGCTACACCATAGTGGAAACAAGCAAGGTGGCAGTCTTACCTTGACTGATTACACTATGACCCTATCTTATAGCTACACCATAGTGTAAACAAGCAACATAAGTCTTACCTTGACTGATTACACTATGACCCTATCTTATAGCTACACCATAGTGGAAACAAGCAAGATATCAGTCTTACCTTGACTGATTACACAATGACCCTATCTTATAGCTACACCATAGTGGAACCAAGCAAGGTAGCAGTCTTACCTTGACTGATTACACTATGGCCCTATCTTATAGCTACACCATAGTGGAACCAAGCAAGGTAGCGGTCTTACCTCGACTGATTACACTATGGCCCTATCTTATAGGCTACACTATAGAGTAAACAAGCAAGATATCAGTCTTACCTTGACTGATTACACTATGACCCTATCTTATAGCTACACCATAGTGTAAACAAGCAAGCTTGCACCCTTTAGGGTAAATTGAGGGTACACAAATTGATGAGGCCCTATTTGTAAATACTCTCCTTGTTAATTGTTAGTTTGATCCCATTTAAAATGGAGGTTGGTGTTTTTGTCTGTCTCAAGGAGCTGCAGGCGGAGATGTTGTCCCGCAAAGGGCGAGTAGACACCCTACGTGATCTGGCCGTGGACTTGATGGTGAGCGGGGAGGGTCACCAACAGCTCCCCACCTCGGTGGAACAGCAGCTTATCGGTCTCAACAGCCAGTGGGGGGAGGTCCTGCATCGGATACATGTGAGTCCTTGGCGCTCTCTACCGCTCTCGGCAGCCTTGCGAAAATACCTTGCTTCTTTGTTGCTTTTTTCTCGGATTGAGGGACAGAGGAATGATAGTCATCCATTTTGTTTCGGAGAATGTTCAGGGTGATAAGAGGCAAATAGTCTTTACTTGTTTTTGATATCTCGTTTTAACAAACTTTTGAAAGAAATTGTTTATTTAAATCTTAAACTCCTGAAAGATAATCACATTTCAAGAATATGAAAAATCTTCAGGTTCATAATCTTTAAAATAAAAATATATTTTTTTATAGTTAGTATGTTTTTCATCCCAACATAATTCTAGGTAAAGATTTAAACCAGATTCTTTATCACAAATTTACTCCTTTTTCTGAATTTTGATAGAACACTTTCAAATTAATTACCCTTCCATAGGAACTTAACCGCATTTGTGGTCAAATGGTCCAAGGTGTCAACTCTAGGGTTAGACTAGACTGACAATGGGGTGATCTGGTTTGTGTTAATTGAGGATTTTTTTTCACTCTTCATTCATAAAAATGTGTTTACATTTAATCTTAAAAGGTACCTTCGCTCCTATTTAATTAATATAGTTTATGTTTACACATAACCCAAACTGGTACAAAATATTGTATGAAAACAAGCAGCTTATCAATTTAAAATAATATATTGAATAAGGTACAAAAGAATAAAATAAAAAAATATTTATTATATTTCATATATTTTAACATGATGTATCTCAAAAAGGGAACATAAGTTTCCCCTAACAAGATGTAAATAAAATAACCATCGAGGGCTGGGGAGGGAGGCAAATAACCTCCCACAAAATGGCCTGAATCGCAAAGCACTATCTCCATTTTTCCACTTGTAAAACCTATTATACCTCAAAAGGGAAGAGAGGTTTTACGGGGAGGTTTAAAAACAATGGTATCCATACCGAAAGTATTTCAAGGTTTTGTGTCAATCAGGATTATTTTTTTTGCAAGGCTGTCTCTTTTTTTTCTTGTTATTCTTCATATTTGCTTTCTTATTCATTAAAGTTAATTTTGGAAATTAGTTATGCTTTGCATGAAAATGAATCAATATTATTAGTTAGTTATAGATATACTTTTAATAATTTATCAATTATGTTTATAATGTTATCACAATAAGATTAAAGATTTAACGTTGCATATTACTGCCACTAATTCCTTTTCAATTTTCTAAAGGGGGAAATGTTTATAAATGACTATTTTAAATCAAACATCGAAAGGAGGATATACGGACAAGGCTTGTACACTTACCAGAAAGCTGTAGTCTTCAAAGTTCACAATTAGGAACTCAATAAAACACATAATTATGTAAATTTCAGGGTACATTAGCAGAAGAGAATAAAACGATGTAAAGAAGGGAACTGATGTATCCTGAAAATTACATAATTATGTTTATTATTGTGTTTTAATTATGCACTTGGAGGACTACAGTTTTCTGGTAAGTTTTCGGGCCCTGCCCTTCAATGCATGTTCTATTAAATTTCGAGGGATTAAAGTGTATTTTATCTACTTCAATCTATCATAATTTTTAATACAAAACTAACCAACTATTTTAAAATAAGCACAACTTTTTGTTTTTATTGTATATTTGTTTGATGAATAATTTCCTCCCCTAACCCACCGCATAATTTTGCATTTTTCCTNTCCCATTGAGGTCACCTATGGTATAGTTAATTAATTTGGTACCTTTGTCTTACCATTAAAATTACAGCTTAGAGTTTTCAAACAAATGTAAATGTTTCTATTTTAAATAAACATTTTTTTTCTTGCTTGTTCATGCCCTGGTGATGGCATAACACTTTGCTTTGCATGCCTTTTTTTTTTAACCCTGACATGTATTTTATAGCATTCCAACGAGTTGTGTGGTTCCCGTCGTAAGCTAGCAAGCTGGTTGAGTGGTAAGCATGGTCAACCACAAGTTCTGAGGACCTTGTTCAGATCCCATCCAGTGCTTAGGATAGATTTATTTGTGTGGCTTTGCGGTGGCCAACATTTTCTTTAGCTAAGCTCGGGTGGTTAGTGCTAGAATACCAAATTAAGCTATTTTTTTTAGTTGTGTTGATACACACCAGCTTTAGGAAATATTTGTTTGGTTTTTAATTAATATCCAAGAGATTTAAACATATAAGTAGGGTTTGAATTACCTGTGAACAAAATATATCACGAGTGAGATCTATAGGGCTCAGCATTATCAAGCTCCAGTAATGTGATAGTTTGAGGGAGGTTTTACACAGAGTTATCGTTACAGTGGTTTTTCAATACTCTTTAAACACCCATGAGGGTACATTTTAACCCTTAGCTACTTTCGTTCTTACTCTTGTAATAGGTATAGAGTGAGTTATAAGAATGGTCCCAGGGGCTGACAACTCCTTTTGGGTCAGACTTCCCCAAACGAACAATTTAAAAAAAAAAAAAATTGCTTTAGCTTTCTACTAAATGTTCCTCTACCATAATACCGTAACCACCGACTTTCATGAATTTTAATTATATCTCTTATATATATTCTACATTAAATATGTCAACATTATTTTTTAGACAGTGAAAAAATAAAATTGGACAGAATATCGGTCAGGAATACACCTCAAAAACATTGATTAATTAATCTTGTTAAACAGTTTTCTTAGGGAAATACACAAAAAACTTTTATAATCTTTTTTTTTTTTAGCCAAATTTTAAACGTTAATAGTTTTGTAGTTGTTTTTTTAGAGACTTGTTTCCTGTTTTAATTCCGATTCTTAAATTTTATCCTCGATTCCTTATTTTTATTACTTAATATTTACAACTTAAATATGTTTCCAAGCATAGTCTCGCCCATTAATCGATCGCTAGAACACAAAGTACATTTGTGGTTTGTCCGTCCCAAGGTGAAATTGCAAATGGATTAATAATAGTCACGATACAAAAATTACCCAATTCTTAATTTTGGCCATTTGGATTCAAGAGCTAGGAATCGTCCCGACACCTTAGCTCAGTTGATAGCATGTCTGTCTCTCGAGCTAAGTGTCCTGAGATAAATTCCCGGCATGGCCGACTATCATTAGTGAAATGTATGTTTCCATCATCATTCACAGTGGTGAATTAATGGCTGGGGCTGGATGTTTTTTTTTTAGATTTAAGTCGTCTGCTGATATAATTAGATGCTTCAGAAAGTGCATGTTAATTACCTTGAATAATAATAATAATAATATTATTATTATTATTATTATTATTATTATTATTATTATTAACACCACACCACGTCTTACTACCCGTTCGGGTTATACGCACTTACGCTAATGTGTAATGGTAGGGTGATTGTGAGATGAAATGGAGGAACCTACAGTTTAACGTGGAATCCGAACCACGGTGGAGGCCTGGCATTCCCAACATTCATAAGATGTCTTGACAGAGGTGAAGGAAGGGCTTGGTAAAATAATAATAATAAAAAGGAATCATTGTATTGTAAATTGTGATACTAAGATTCTTTCAATAATATCAAGAATCGGGGATGTAAATGTTTCCAAGAATCAAGTTTGACTTCTGTAGCATTTATTTATGAAATATAAAAAAAGAGTAATAAAATAAGTAATTTAATCTTTTTTTTGTGTGCTAAAAGCTTACCTTGTTAAATGTGCTTGTGCATATTCCGTGTCCATGTATTACATGTTCTTATCTTAGTATTCAAGTCTTAACTTTGCTGAAGATAATACTTTTTAAATAAGTGTGTCTGTGTCATTTATGCAAGCAATCCAGGTTCACATCCAGGTGGTGATTATTTTGTCTTTAAAGAGTATTCTTAATGCCCCCTTTTATGTTTTCTGGATTTTGGTTACAGGCTGTGTATAAAAATAACTGATTCATCTTTTGCATTTATTAAGACTTAAATTTCTGTGTTTTTTCCCCCGGTGTGGTCAATAAATATGTAAATAATGTAAATACGCTTGTTTTATAAAAAAAATACATTCATTTTTTTGTTTTAAAGACACAACTGATTTGTAACATTTAACTAATAAAATTCATTCAGTGTTTTATATCATAACCAGTGGATTCCTGTTAACTGGCACATACCGGAGTTAGATCACAATGGCCCAATCAAGCAAAATTTTAATCATTGAACTTAAAAACAAATTTTTACAGAAAAAAAAGTATGAATAAAATAAAAGGAAGGTGGCATTTAAAGAAAGCAAAATGTATTTAATTTATGTTGGTACAAACATTTGTTTAAAAATAACTGAAAGAAAAACATATAAGGTATGATATATATAATATGTAAAATGATAGTTAAAATAATGAGTGTGTCGAGCAAAAGTTACATATTAACAAGGATGGGCTAGTTTCATAGCCGGGCTTAGTACACCTCAAGTGCGGCGCTATACTAAATCGAATCAGTTTCAGTCTAACGCCGCACTTGAGGCGTACTAAGCCCGGCTATGGAACTGGTCTGGTTTCGAGCAGGTGTGCCAACAACACACAGTTTGTTGTTCCTTCACTGCCACAATCAATTGCTATGTTAACCCAAAGAAGCGAAAGAAATTCAGATTAAATACTTAGCTGGCTTCTTTTTGTTTAGATTTTGTCTAAAATAAATGGCTGTGCCGATTAACCAGAATCCAATGTATTTATAACAAAAATATTAGGCTTAGTACTTTTAAATATTTCATTTCATGGTTTTGTAAAATTATCTTATCTAACAAATACATTTTATATTTCCCCATTTCCCCTATACCCTTCACCTCACAGATCTATAGGCTGCACATTAGTGCACGTGACCCTCTAGTCCAGAAGTTTGAGATTTGACCCATGGCTAGGGCTACTGCAACTTCCCCCCCCCCTCCCCCCCTCCCAACCACAATGTTTTCCATCCCCTCCATGGTCATATCCTAGTGCACTTCTTAAAAATCTGACTCTCCTCTTCCTCTAACACGAGCACAGAAGTCGCAAGTGGTGTTGGCACTGACGTGGCCATCATTCTGTATTTTTTGTCGTTGTGGAACAAATGCGGTGCAGGTTTGGTTCGTGGTGGCTTGTGGTGTTTTTCAATGGATGTGTATAACATGAACACCTAATAGACTGTGGAGGGTGACTTCAAGCGGGGTTTGTGGTGTTGTAATCTCTCGCGTCAGCGCAGACCTCCGATAAAAACCTTACTAATCAACTCTTATGTTACATGCGGACATACCTGTCAAAGAAACTGAACAGAAGAATGGATCGCCCAAGGGAATATCCTTGAAATATGGCCTCTCTCCCTAACCTCCTCGAACAAATTTGGCTTTTTGTGTGTCCGATACCCGCCATTTGCTTTTCCTCTCATATTAACATATTAAATTCCATTAAATTAGAAAAAAAAACCACTAATTTTTTCCCCACTTTGACTAGTGTTGCACAAATTTTCATGCACCTTGAAACATTTTTTTAATCTTATTTTTAACCTACTGCATCTTGCTTTGCTCCTGTCAATCTTTGCACATGTCACTTGTACCCAGAATGCACTGCACATGTGACGTGGTGATGGAGGAATGTGAGAAGCATATTATGCACTAAATTGTTGAGAATGTTTTAATTTCTCTTTTTAACACTAGATACAACTTATTGCTATCATGTGTTTAGCAAAAAAAAACATTAATTTATAATAGTATTACTTAACTGTGAAAAGATCACCTTTTATTTGTTTATTTATAAAACTAAAGATTTGAGCATTTTTTGTATCACTTAGCATTTGATGCACACATATTAAAGTTTGCTTATAATGCTAACTAAGTAAAATATTTGTGAATTATAAATATTTTTTGAAACGTTATACTTAACAATTTAAAATAAATTACTTGTTTGATTATATACGTATACAGTAGGAACCTCGTTAAGACGAACTAATTAGACCGAAGTTGGTTCGGACTATTGAAAATTTGGAATAAGCAGGAAAATAACAAAAGGGAGGCCAAGAATTTTCACAAATTTAAAATTACAGTTAAATGAGTTCTACAAAGTCTACATTAATTTAACTGCTGTATTACACGTAATGATAGTTTTACATTTACTACATATATATTTTTTACAGTACTGTAATCATTTTAAGTTACAAGAAAAAATTGTGTTGACTACAACATGTAAATATTAAGTATTTATTATCACTTTTTTTTTACTATTATATTTTAACTTTGAGTTTGTTAACAAAAAATAAATATTTCATTTGACTTATCTAGTTTTTTACACCCCTCTCCCACATTTTCTAAAAATTGTGTTCGGACTATGCTGAATTTCGGACTACCAGGGTTCGGTCTAACGGGGTTTAGCTGTGTTTGTATAAAACTGAAATACACCCCAAGCTTTGAAATAAAAGATCAAAATGTTAATGCATGGTTTTAGTTGCTTCTAGCGAGTGCCTTGGTTTTTTCCAGGGCTGGACACAGAAAGCCAGTGCTTTACCCAACACCACCGCGGAGCCAGACACCGACCCTTCCCTTACCCCCGACCAACACACTTTAGTTCTGGGGGTTCTGAGGGGGGGAGAGCCACAGGAGATCAAGGTCGTAGTAACCAAGGACACTCCCCTTACAGGGGACGAGGTGATGGAGGTAGAGTTTGAGGGGTATTTCAACCCAGGATTCGAGGACCTGGCGGGAAAACAGCCCGACGAAAACTTGGAAGAAATGCCACTGGATCGGAGGGTTTCCGATATCGATAATGTTCTCGAGGATGTATCTCGCGAGAATAGAAACGGTGCGGTAGACACCCCTTTAAAGGAGTTTGAAACACACAGGGACACATCCATAGTCAAACATAAAATGTCGAGTAATATCCCGGATCTAGTTCGAGTGACGACATCCACCAAACAATTCAAGTCCGATGTAAAAGACATGTCTCCCGAGGGTGATCCTTTAGATGACTACCCGAAAAATAAGACTCTGGCTGAAGGAACGGAACAAATGGAAGAGAAGAGTGAGAAAAGTGATGAGAACGATACATTCCTATTGGCCCAGAATAGTAGTTTGTTCTCTCAGGTGTCTACAAATACCCTGGTGGCGCATAAAGTCCTAGGGGGGCAGGCGTCAAGGCAGGAGGCGGATCCCATGCCAGGTGGTTGAGGTCAAGGAGGTAGAGATAGTGAGGTCTCCCTTGGACACAGTGATGTACCCCACCAGTGCGAGCATCGAAACCACAATGCATCTGATGCCCCAGTGTGTGGAGAGGGTCGAGATACTTGACGAGCCGGACACAGAATCTGAGAAAGAGCTTTCCCCGGCCGTGAAGCGCAAGTCAGGCGAGGTCTCAGGAACTACGGGAAACCAACGTGCCGAGGAGGAGGAGGAAGGCGAAATGGAGGTGGATACAGACACCGTGAGGAGGAAAAAGACGGACGAGGGTGCTCCGAGCAAACTGGTTACTCCTTCTCGTCCTCTTAAAACCGACGAGGATATTATCCGGGTGAGTGACCAAACCGCATGTGCCGACAACAACTCTGTGTACTCACTGCTAACAGAGTCCGCTGATTTGCTCAGGAGGTCCCCACCTAAGCTTACTATCGCCCTACGCAGCTCTGACATGCATGTCTCGCCGGCAACCCCTCCCCCCACTCCTGCTGCATACCCCTCCACCGATGATTCCCCCTCACTTTGTCTTCAGATGACTGACAGAGTTAACAGGACAGAAGAAACAACCATAACTGCATGGCGTGGGTTTGAAAGTGTTAACGATAACCTAGGAGGCCCCAAAACGGCCAAGAGAACCAAATTGGGTGTCTTGGAAGGTGAGGAAAGTAGGTTGGAAGGGAGCAAACCATCCTCTTTGAAGGAAGTGACCTTGAAGAAAGAAATGGAAGTCTCCAAAACGTACAGACTGGTGGGTAATATCGCGGAACCGCGGGGCCGCGGAAGGCCCGGGGCCATAATCAATGCGGTTGAGGAGTACAACAGTTTTTACGGTAGTGACAAGGAGACCGACGACGCTATAGAGTTTTCTGATGATGGTGAGCCTCTCGTCGAGCTTTATGATAGTTCAAGCTCGGATGATGACGACGATGATGATCTTCCTCTCGGTCACTTTGTCGCCCAACGGTTGGACAAGGTGGGTTCTAACTCAAAAACAATTATGTATGTGTGCATTTTGGTTGGTTTTGAGTTCAATCTTAACAGAACTACTAGAAATTGTATCTGAAACATTTGAACAAAATGTCTATTATTATGGTAAAGAACAATTTTTAGATGTGATTCTGATTTGTAACTAACATAAGTTGTTGGTCAAATATTTTAGTATTCTCATTTAACATTAGCTTATTTTATAAGGTTGACCCAACTGACTATTTTCATTGTTATAAATGTAACGGAGACCAACAAATATTGTAAATGAATTGTTTTGAACTAAATCATATCATGTAATCTACATGGCATCTGGATTTCATGCTTAACAATGCATTTAATTAGTATTTGAATAGGATTCATTAAAGTTTTTAAAGTCAATTAACATTTTAAATGATTTAGGTTTAATTTAGAAAAGAGGATAAACATTTATACCAGGCACGTCCAACCCTTCCCCAACTGGGGGCCGCGTAATTTTTTGGGGAATTGGCCCTGAGGATCATAAACGACATTTAACACTCAAGTAGGGGAAACATATTAGCGGATAATTGTTTACTTTTAATACATACAAAAGACAAAACTGTTGGTTTACCAAATTCTGGCTGATTCTTACAGTTTTGTGAAATTAGTGCTCATTTACGTCTGCTTTGAGCTGACAGGTTGCTCGAAATGAACTTGGTGGGAAAGGGGGAGGGTGATGCTAGCAGCCCATGGACCAAAGGTTGGAAGTGCTATATACTTAAATAACTGGAATAATTAATTTTCTAAAAATTTTGTATATTATATACTACTGTTTTATGTTAGTTTTTCAAATTTGGAACTCTTTAAATTCAATAAAATTTAGGTCCCATTTTTAAAATAATGGACATGTGCTTGACACAAATTGGTTGGGGACACTGTTGCTGTAATAGTATCACATTCAGGGGTGTGTGTGATATGCCACCTTGCATGACAAAGTTTGGCAACTCGTCAATCACAACTGTTGAGTCAATTGCTGTGGAAAGACAAGTTGATAAGGAAACCTATATAGTAGAAATCATTTAAATAAAGGTACAGGTATACTTCACTAATAGGTTACAGACCACCCGCATAAAGGAATTACAGCCTTTTTTTCCTTTTTTTTTCCACCATGCTTGCCAGTACATATAACATCCTAAAACTTATCTATACTAGCGTTTATTAAGTTCGCAATACCTATAGTCCTAATAAAACAATGCAAATGTAAAATTAATGAATTAAATAAACTCTATATTAATGACCCACCTCGGTGGCGTAGTTGGCTAACGCACTTGTCGTGTTGAGCTCGACTGCTGAGGACGGGGAGATCGAGGTTCGAATCTCGGTCAGGTGAACTAGGGGTGGTTTTTCCTAAATGGTTTTCCACTCTCCTTCCACACAAATGCGGGTTCACTTCCTCTAATTCAACATCCCCAATTCCTAATCCATTAGAGTAATTAGTACTTAAAGCGTATGACCCGAACGGGTAGTAAGACGCGGAGCTAAATAATATTATTATATTAATGTATTCCCAACGCTAATGCAGCCAAAAACCTTCTTGATATAAAGGAAAGCGCAAGCACCGATTGAAAAGTTCCGTATTAGCAAAGCAATCTTAAATCATATTATGGCTGTATACATTTATGAAACCAGAGTGAGATATAAGTTATGAGAGCAAACTTCTGAAGAAAAAATTAGACATTTATGCATTGGTATATCTTTTCAAAAATACTGCGAAATGGTTAAGGAAACCTGCGATACACCTAACATAAGAAACAGAACAGTGCTACTAATCTGCCATGCTTTCAAATCACAAGATGAATGGAGTCGTTCACTTGTTGAACTTCTTCTGTCTTTATTGTTTTATTTTAAAATATTAAAAACTTGAACCTGTTACCTCCTTCTATAAATATCTTGTCAACATTTAAATATATATATTTACTACCCTCGTCAATCTATGTAGTTTAGTGGGTTTTAAGATGACACTATTTTCTGTAGGAATTGACTTATTCATATTTTCTAGCTCCAATGCTTTAGTAGTTTAGTAGTTTAGTAGTTTTCGGGGTTTTGAAACATGGTAATAGCTCTTGAGGTTTTTAAACATGATAGTAGCTCTTGAGGTTTTGAAACATGATAGTAGCTCTTGAGGTTTTGAAACATGGTAGTAGCTCTTGAGGTTTTGAAACATAGGTAGTAACTCTCACAGTTTTTAAACATGGTAGCTCTACGGGCTGTCACTGCTAAAAAGTACCAACAAAACCTGTAAACTATATTCCAGGCCATCCTAGCATCTCGCAAGGACCCTGTAGCCCCCAAGGCTAAGGAGAGGATCCAGAAGGCGACTGCGACCAGACAGTTTCTAGAGACGTCACCCGTACCGTCACAGAACGCCTCCACCAAGGGGACACCAGGGGTAGAGCGGGATATCGTTGAGTTTGAGGAAGCTGCAAGAGACATGTTGAAGAGGATGGAGACCACGTTGGAGACTATTAAGGGTGTAAGCAAGGAGAAGGATCCTAGCAGGAAACTAGAGGTGAGTCCTTATAAACTTATACTTGTATAACATGGCAAGGAAAATATTCACGAGGCTCGAGAAAATTTGAGTATAGTATTAACCCTTTCAACTGAAATTTATGGCTAAAAACAAACAATATATTATTATTATTATTATTATTATTATTATTATTATTAGCATCGTGTCTTACTACCCGTTCGGGCTATACGCACTTACGCTAATGTGTAATGGTAGGGTGGTTGTGAGATGAAGTGGAGGACCTACAGTTTAACGTGAGATCCGAACCACAGCGGAGGCCTGGCATTCCTCACATTCACAAGATGTCTTGTCAGAGGTGAAGGAAGGGTTTGGTAATCAGAAAAAATCTGTGCCGGGACTAAGGATTGAACCCCGGCCGCCAGCACACAAATCCGACACCTTACTCCTAGACCGCCAGGTCACCTAACAAACAATATAGTTGCACCAAATATCTAAACAGTTGGTGAGAAATCTTAAGTGTCTGAGCTCTTAATGACTTAGTTTCACTAAGAGAGTGTGAAGAGAGATCAGAACATATTTGGATAATCTCTGATTAAGATCGTCTTGGGATTTTGAATCCAGGTGCGTGCAGAATCTCGGCTCTTGTAGGGTGGAACTGCAAATTCGATGTGAGTGATTTCAAATCTATTCTAAGCGCATTAACCAAGTGCTAATAACTCATGTGTCAAACTTCTGTGACCGTTGTTGAGGTGGTGGAGAGAGAAATTAGCCTTCTCGCCCCCGATGCAGCTACGCTCATCAGCCGTGGCGACGGTCTGGTCTTGACGGTTCACGCCAGCGACCCCACCAGGGCCGAGCAGCTAAAGGAGTCCTCACAGGACAAGCTCCGCAGCAAGTGGCTCCAGGTCAAGACGAAAGCAGAGGTACGGCTGACCCATTAGTCATTCTAGAGAGGGTGGTAGGGGGGGACCTTTCTGTCAAAACATGGTTTATACCATCTCAAAATAGCTCTGAAGAGATATTACTAGAGTAATCCACACTTTTGGGTGGGCATTAACTGAGTCAGGGCTGCCCTGCACCTGGAGAACCAACAGAACTGGGAAAACGCAAGGAATTTTGCAAAAGACTGACGACGGTGGCCTCCCTCCCGCCTTGCACTTAATCCAGTAAGCGTACTGGAATAGTTTTTAATTTGGGACTTTTAAGTGAAAGGATTCTTTAGAGTGACAAAAAAGTGAAATGAAGAACTAAGCACGCTGGTTCAAATCATCTTATTTATTACCCCTTAAATAAGGTTTTCGGACCGACAGAAAATTCATTTCCCATTGAATTATCCTCTTTCTAAACATAGGTCACCTGACTTCACACTTGATCAGTTTGATGGCAAATGAAATTTTACAACTCTTTTCTTCAATCCAAGTTGCCTGAAAAAAATGGGGATTCCTTCTGGAAAATCTTGAATACACGCGGAATTTGGTGGGAGAAAACATTGGCATCTCTGTAATTACTCACCTGTCCCTGGTGTTGAGCTGTTGAGAAAGCTAAGCTATCCTTGCCCCCTTGCAGATAATATCTATAGATGCAGTGTTTGTTTATTGAAGCACTCTCTTGGCAGAGCGGTGTACCCCATGTTTGTTATTGAAGCACTCTCATGGTAGAGCGGTGTGCCCCATGTTTGTTATTGAAGAACTCTCTTGGCAGAGCTGTGTACCCCATGCAGCACTCTCGTGGCAGAGCCCTGTACCCCATGTTTGTTATTGAAGCACTCTCAGTGGCAGAACCCTGTACCCCATGTTTGTTATTGAAACACTCTCGTGGCAGAGTTGTGTACCCCATGAAGCACTCTCGTGGCGGAGCTATAGGCTGTGTGTTATCGGTTCTCAGGTGAGTAAATCCGAGGCCCAGCAGGCGGAAGACAAACTGAAGGAGTTCAATAGACTGGTCGACGACTTGGACTCCTGGCTCCGGGAGGTACAGCGCAAGGTGGAGGTGGCCAACAACGACCAAGGGCAGCTCCAGGTACAGTCATCATCTTGAAGAAACACTCTTAGAGTTTGGCCCAACAACCATTTTCTGGCCTTCGTGGTTCGTGGGGACTACTTTTCCCTTAGTTTTTTAAGCTACTGGTTGAATAGTGGACACCTGTGAATGTATCAAAATATATTTAAAATAAACTTTAAAAAACACAATTGACACATTGCAAGTGTATATGAAAGTCAAATAAGGAGTTGTTTATTACACATGGTTCTACCATTGAAACTATCGAAGGCAGGAGTCTCTGTGGAATTGTGGGAACTTTTGCTAATCTTGTTCACAATAGGATTATAAATAGGGGGTTTGAGGGTTCTAAGTTAGAGTCAAGTTTTAGTAGTTGTTTGAACTAAACTTGAAAATATTTTTTTATTTACAAATTTGAAAAATACGATTACTCGAGAGTTTTGATCTTATCTTGAAAATTTTTGAGTTGATAAGTATGATTCAATTTTAAGATATTATTTATTAGCTGGCTCAGTCTTTCAATATTTCCTTTGTTTTGATTTAAAAAAAAAATCACTCCCATAACTAAATTTAATTTAGTTAAAAATTAGAATTTGAGTGATTATGAATTTTTTCACACAAAAAAATTATTATTCTTAAAATTTATATTTGAGTACTGAAATATTG
The DNA here is from genome assembly GCA_902141375.1 of Timema poppense. Classification (NCBI taxonomy): domain Eukaryota; kingdom Metazoa; phylum Arthropoda; class Insecta; order Phasmatodea; family Timematidae; genus Timema; species Timema poppense. The sequence goes on from CABFOV010003666.1 coordinate 53,881, forward strand.
CCTATTATTACAAACCTGAATAAAACTATAGTTCATGTAAACTCTATATGAACTAAACTCCAAAGGGATACCTACTTGCACACCACTAATTTTGAGTACAGGGAACCCTGTTAGCATCTTGAAAGGGCGCAGAAATTCTCAGGTCAAAGTACCACGCTCGAACCTTGATTCCAGGGGTCACTTTACAATTCATCCCAAGCCACTTCCTTTTTTTATAAAGTCAAACACACCCTTTAAAATATTTTATGAGCTCGACACTTTGTGAAGGAATAAAAGAGCACACGAGAAAAACATTTGTATGTGTCGTGTTTCAGTCCTTGCAAGAAGAGTTCGAGAGGAAGCAACAGGCGGTACAAAGCCTGTGGGAGAAATCTGAAGAGCTGGATCACCTGCAGGTGGGCCACGGTAGGTCCGTGGTGCCGAGGATTAGTGACAAGTGGGGGGAGATACAGGCCCACGTGCAGCAGTTCCGCAAGGAGCAGTTAGTTCCCGAGGACAAGATGGACAGCACCAAGGTTTGTCGACATATAGTAGCAGTCGACGTCTAAGTGAATCTTGAATTATTTTTTAATGTCACGACTGTACTCGTGAAGATATTTTACTGTCTCTCGGTGTCATTCGGTTTGTTTCTTTGACAGGAAGTTGCTGCCGTCAACCCTGATGTCTTTGTCACGCGTGTCAACAAGGTTCGTGAGGATGTGCTGTTGATCATTGACAAGGTCAAGTCTTACCCCCTCAATGGACTCGACTACGACTTCTTCCCCGCCCAGGAGGAGTGCTTGAAGGTTTGTATGCGCCCTTCTCATGTGCTTTCTTACAGTGTTTTTTTTTAGTGCTGCGTCTTATTACCAATCTGGGTTACACTCACATACACTAATTATATGGTGAGGATGACAGGTGGAACTTTAAGGACACGTGGCCACATTTGCGTGGAGGGAAAGTGTAAATCATTTAGGTAAAAAATACTCTCTCGGTACACTCGGCCGAGATTTGAACTCTGATCTTCCTGCCACTGGCAGTCCAGTCTATTGCAAGAGAGACAACGTAGGCCATTTGACCACCTAAACTGTCTTTTACCAATTTAAAAATAGAAGAGGTAACAGGATTAGGTAGATAAGGTACTTCATTGTCATCGGCCTAGAGACAGTTAAAAATCGCAATTTGTAAAAATTTATCTAACGTGCATTTGATTGGGATTGAGCACTGGACTCTTGGGCCAGAGTCAAGTGGGCAAATTAATAACCTGATCCCCTTAGGTAAAATAATCTCAGATTTTGCCTTTTTATAGTTAGAATGTATTACACAGTTTAATATTTATAAATTTAAATAACTTATTAACGTCTTAGATTTTATGTGGATTTTTATTAGTCAACTCAACTTAAAAAAACTGATATGTCGACTTTTAAGCCTGCCACAGTAAATATAGAGTGACTAACCACCTGTCTTTTTGTCCCAAGGATGTGAAAGAAGTGCTGAGCGCAGTGAAGCCGAGTGTCGATGAGGTGGAATACGAGCGAGACAGTGCGATGAGGCAGGCGACCCGCGAGCAAGGGGACCAAGTGAGACGTGCCGTCGACAGGCTCCGGGAGGACTGGGCCCAGGCCAACAGGGCCTACATTGAGCGCTACAAGTACGAGACTCTCTCTCAAAACATGTTTTTACATAGTGAAATAAGTATAGATGGGGCGCTTGAATTATTGAACCCTCTAATTCTATAGTGCTAGAGGGATTGGAGATTAAAAAAAAACCAACACATAAATCTTACTGCCTTGACTTTAAATGCCAACTTTTTTGCAGTCAGCATAATCAATTCATACAATTAAACACAACATTTCATTTGAACCTTTTCTTAAAAATAAAATAATAAAATCACAAAATATATACAAAATAAGCATGTACCAAACTTAACAACCAGCCCTTAAACCATTAATTTACCACTTAATTGAATGTATGGATATTCTTTAAAATTAAAAATTACACTTGGACATTGGAATTGAACCGGGGACCTTTGGCTTAGTATACCAATGCTCTTACCACTGAGATATCCAGGAGTTGTCTGTATTAAGACATGTGTGAAGAATGACCCTGGACACAAAACAACTCTTGAAAATCTCGGTGGGGAGAGCATTATCGTACTAAGCCAAAGGTCCCCGGTTCAATTCCCTTTAAAATATCTCATTTTTCAATTTAAGGCATTTGATATTTAGATGTGTCTTTAACCATAGTTAATGCCTTTAATAGCTTGTCTATTTAATCCATCATGAGTTTATGAATTACAATGACTAAAAATGTTGACATTTATTTGGACTATGTTTTATATTAATTACCTTGTTTATCTCCATCTTTGCTCTGTGTCTGAAACTAACGGCTGACCCAAACGCAGGCGGTGGTTGAGGTGTGTGGGTACTTGGCGCGACCTCCACACCAACTGCCAGTCGGTGGAGGAGTGGTTGACCACGGCCGAGGCCATGGTGGCCGAGTGGCGGAACAAGGAACTGCCCTTGGAGGAGTCCAGGAACAAACAGAAGGAACTGGAGAAACAGGTCACGCTGAAGCACAGGTGAGGAGGTTTTCTTTCTCCCTAGGGGGCGCTGGGTTTGATAATCATCACCTGTTATAAATATCTCAAACTTTACTCCTGACCTTGATACTCACAGGACACTTATGTGTCCTTGAACTTAAAGGGTTAGAATGACTTGATTACAAGTCTAATAAGTTTGGGAGGAGCAAGTCAGCTGTCACTAGGAGAAACAAGATTAGGAATGAAGTTATCTGGGAAAGAGTAGGCGTGTATGAGATAGTAGAAAAAGCAAACTGTGATGATATAGACATGTAATGAAGATGGAAAAAGAAATTTATGGAAATTAAGTATGTAGGAAAAAATACCACAAGGAAGGCCAAGAAAGAGATAAGAGGAGCAGAAAACAGAAAGTGTTCAAGTGAGAGGAGAAGAATGAACAAAATTAAAGGGGGAAGAATAGAAGAAGGATAGAGGAATTAGGAGGCATTTTACTGAACTGTTGAAACAGTTGATGATGGTGATGATTTGGAAGAAAGTACAGAAAATGTGGATTGAAAACATATTAAAGGAATGAAAACAATATAGCTTTTACACAGAAAAGAAGAACATGGTTCAAACTTTACATTGCTGCCACTGGACAAAGAGGTAATGGCTGATTCTGGAAAAAAAAATCAATTGTTACCGTCAATTCTCTGACCTAGGTTTCATTCTATGAAACTCATCAGGCGGGAGTTTGAAACGTGTAATTCAACTTCCTAAAAGAGGAACTGTTTTTTTTCTTTTGATTGTAAAAGCCATATTTTGTTTGTTTTGTTTTGAATGTTTTCTATCCACCTATACCTTCTTCCAAATAAATACCTATACAAAATACCTCCAAAATTGAAAAGAGGTTTTCCTTAAAGAGAGAGCCATGTGTTTAGATCTAATTAATACGGAAGATTTTTTTAAGTAAAGTGGAAAGATGACCTTTCATTTGGGATACCACAATCATCGAGTAATTAGTGTTGAACAAGTCTTTCTCCAGACAATCACGTAGTAGTAGATTTACATTTTTTTTTTTCCTCATTCTTCTCCTCTATCTTATGTTTGGAAACAATAGAATTAATAGTTCCTCATCCCATTGAGTCAATTTGATATAATAAACAAAAAAATACTGCCCAGTTTGTTGGTGATCAATTTACTTTTATTATTATTTAGCACCGCGTCTTACTACCCGTTCGGGTTAAACGCTTTAAGTACTAATTACGCTAATGGATTAGGAATTGGGAAGGTTGAATCAGAGGAAATGAACCCGAATTTGCGTAGAAGGAGAGTGGAAAACCATTTAGGAAACACCACCCCCAGTTCACCCGACCGAGATTCGAACCTTGATCTCCCCGTCCTCAGCAGTCGAGCTCAACACGACTAGCGCGTTAGCCAACTACGCCACCGAGGCTGGTGTTGGTGATCAAATGTCGGACACCGATGTTTCATTAGTGTTCATCACAAACACTAATATCAAGACACTTGTGACCCAGAGGGGAAAAAAAAATAATCTCAAGACCTACCCTACGAGCGACTCAACACGATTGCGACAATTATTGTGAATCAATCTAGCTCTGCCGCAGCCCCGCCTTTGCTCTAACATTGTTCTTGCGTGTGACCCTGAGAGACTTTTGAATAAAGTACTTGTCGGCACAATATCAGGTTAAGAGTAGAGACTTGAAATTCACTTAAAGGTTCTTGTAAATATAATAATAATAATAATAATAATATCATGGGCGGTTATTTCAGGTTAAGATATATTATTGGTCTCACAATCTAAACCGTCACTCGCTCAGCGGAGTGGGGGGCTGGCGAGAGGAAAGTAAAGGTTCAAATCTTGGTAGAGTGCCCTTAGGTGGTTTTGCCACTCCCTCTCAATGCTAATTCGGGTGCATATCCTCTTTTAAGTTCCTTAAATTATACTTTTAACAACCATTGGTGTTAAAAATAACAATAAAAACTCCATGGTGTCAGACTTCAAGCAAGCAATACCGACAGATTGTCTGCCACATGTTGGCGAAGATATTGCCAACGTTGGCAGATAGAGGGTGTCATATAGTCAGAACAACGAACCCTTCAGCCATTAATCTCAGTTTTCTAAACTGGAACTGCTACTTTATTCAAGTAGTTCATTATTTTTCCTCATGAGGCTGAGTTGACCTTGATCTGGACCCACCTCTCCACATAAAGATCTGAAAGTGCTGGGAATCGAACCCAGGACATCTGGATCTGTAGCCAGAAACTAAACCATAGAGGCTATCACAGTTAAAAAAAGACTATGGAAAAAAAAAATACAAATATAATTTTTCAAATTGTGTATATATTATTGACAAATTTCACCTTAAATTTAATAGTATAAAACTATAGTAACAACTAATTGATATCAGTCATGACAGTGACTTGATATCCATCTTGTCATGACGGTGACTTGACTAGCCTTGTCCCTGGTGAAGCTTGTGTGACTTTGTGTAATGTGTACCCCAACAGGACTATGAGCAACATCGGTACAGCCAGCAGGGAGGTGATGAGTCGCTCTGGTCCCCCCGAGAACACCAATGAGGACTATGAGCAACATCGGTACGGCCAGCAGGGAGGTGATGAGTCGCTCTGGTCCCCCCGAGAACACCAATGTACAGAAGAGAGTGGACGAGCTGAGGAAGCGATGGCAGGTGATCCTTGCGGAGCTGAGCACTCGCAGGGACAAGTAAGTCCTCTCCGTCACGTTTACAGTGTCTCGTCATCTCTGTTGCTCCCCACGTTCCTTTCCATTGCTCTTTTGCCAAACCCTTCCTTCTGTGCTGGCGGCCGGGGTTCAATCCTCGGTCCCGGCACAGATTTATCTGATTACCTAACCCTTCCTTCACCTCTGACAAGACATCTTGTGAATGTGTGGAATGCCAGGCCTCCACCGTGGTTCGGATTCCACGTTAAACTGTAGGTCCTCCATTTCATCTCACAATAACCCTACCATTACACATTAGCTTAAGTGCGTATAACCCGAACAGGTAGTAAGACGGGGTGCTGCTGCTAATGATGATGATCATCCATTGTTCTTATTCAGGGGGTTGGTCGTTCTTTACTGACTTACCTTTTGGTTTTCTCTTTAAGGAAGTTGAGCCGCGTGTTCCACACTCCCTCCTGATGAGTTCCGATAAAATGAAATCTGTGTCAGGGTTTCGGGTGAATCTTATATTTCTCGAATTCGAGTCTTAAATTTTTCCTTGGAATCTGGAATCTAAATTTTAATCCTCGAATCTTTAAAAAAATGCACTTTTTTTTAAAGTGAATATATTTAAAATATAATAAAGAGAAAAAAAGTTGTGTAAGCCTTGGTGTCGTCGACTAATTAACGCCATTTTGTCTGTCACAATAAACTTAAATCAATACTTGTACTTTTTAGTGTTTTTGTTATTCTCCCAATTAGACAAGTTTAGATAATTCTCCTTTCACCAATTTGTTAAGATTGTTGTTTGAAGTCAAGGACTTAATAATTGTATTAAAGAAACCTTTTATAAGATTCATACGAATCTCAAATCTCTTGAATACCACAGTATTCTAGGGATTCAAGAGTCCCATCTCTAGTGGTTATTATTATTATTATTATTATTATTATTATTATTATTATTATTATTATTATTATTATTATTATTATTATTATTAGCATGGAGGCCTGGCATTCCACACATTCACAAGATGTCTTGTCAGAGGTGAAGGAAGGGTTTGGTAATCAAATAAATCTTTGCCGCGACCGAGGATTGAATCCCGGCCGCTCTAGTGTTAATGATAGATTCTCTAAGAGGGGTAAACATTACCTCTTTGCCCAGTGGCAGCAGTGTACTGGAACTATAAAAAACCTATTGTGGTTTACTATCCCTCCACACTGTACCTTCTTTGCATAGTACCAACTACTAAGGCTAAAGTTGATTATCCTGCTCAGTTGCTCGAGAGTCTGAGGGGGAAAAAGGGGCTGGTACTGATCTTCCAAGGGTCTCCAGTTTGACTATCATTCTGTGATTGGACGGTTTTCAGCAGTTCTTTATATTGGTATCAAGGGCTACGAGTCTGCAGACTAAATTTTTTATTTTTTATTTAGTCCTTGAAACACGTTGAATATAAAATAACATTGACCTTTAATTCAAACTCATAACTGCCATTTTCTCTCCCAAGTGTTGTGTTAAACCACGGAAAAGAACCCTAAGAAATCTCAAATGAAACATTAAATTAAACAACCAATTCTAAAGGGGGTTTGTCCTCTCCCTCCCAGCTTATTTTAATCCACACTTGGCGTTGTGAAGTCACACACTTATTTTAAACACTTTGTAAGGTTTCATATGCTGTATAGTCAGGTACACGAGTATCTGCTATATTTGGTCTGTTATGTTAGGTACTTTAAAGAGCTGGAATACATCTAGTTAATAATATTTAGCACCGCTTCTTACTACCCGTTCGAGTTGTACGCTTTAAGTATTATTTACTCTAATGGATTAGGAATTGGGAAGGTTGAATTAGAGGAAGTGAACCCACATTTGCGCGGAGGGAGAGGGGAAAACCATTTAGGAAAAACCACCCCCGGTTCACCCGACCGAGATTCGAACCTCGATCTCCCCGTCCTCAGCAGTCTGGCTCAACACGACAAGCGCTTTAGCCAACTACGCCACCGAGGCGGGTTACATGTAGTTAGGTTAGCCATTATTTGAATGGCTTAATGCTTTGTTCTAGTGATGGGCTCTTTTACTCTTCATATCCCTAAATCCCTCAAATTCTTAAGTATATTAGAGAGATTTGAGGATTTAAATAAGTTTCGTACTATCTACTTCAATGGCCACATGGTCTAAGGTGTCACTTTTGTGTTAGACTGGACTGCTGATGATGGGGAGATCGTGATTTGATCTTGGTCGAGTGTACTGAGGGTGCGTTTTTCCTAAATGGTTTTCCACTCTCCCTCCATGTAAATGTGGATGCATTCAGTTTCAATATAAACCTTCATAATTCCTTAACCAAATTAGTGTAATTAGTATAAATGTATATCGCCCAAACAGGTAATAAGATGCATTGCTAAAAAAAACCTCTGCTCTAGTTCTTTTTTTTATGAAGCTAAAAGTCTAAAGTTTTGTTTTTGTGGAAGATGTTTTTAAATTGTGCGGACAAATTAGAATAAAGATAACCACATCCTACCTGGGTTGACACGTTCGCTGAAAAACTTGCGCAGAACAGAAACGTGATCACACTATGAGCTCGAAACCAATCACAATATTTCCGCCTCATCGGCACAAACTGCTCCGCTAAAAATTCAACTCATCTATACTTTTTCCACTCTGCCAGAGATGTCAGGCACAGGAGTACCAATCAAGTCTTAGCACCGACCATTTCACATCATCACCGCATACTCATTTGACAACGCATGCGTTCTACAGCCTGAAACTAGCAGACATCTTCGTCGTCGGTCGTTGCGAGGAGATTTGAAATAACCCGTTAATGTAATACGTGTGTATCGATGTATTGGAGTGGGCCACGACACAACGTTATAATATGAAAACATCCATTGCCGCACTGCTTGAGGCAGATTCCGCTTTCTATTTTTGGCAAACTTGTGAATCAAGCTTTAATTGCAAGCGACTGACACTACACAGAGGTTATAGTCTTAAAAAAAACAGAACAGATTTGATTTAACTTAACCTCGCGAGTGAACAGAACTATACAGGAGTGTGTGGAGGGTTGCAGATTGTACATGGGCCTCTGTGAACCCCTAATAATGCTGTCTTGATTATTAACCTAATTACCTCCTCAAACCACAAGGTAGGAATTTTATATTGTGTTTGCATGGAAAATTAACTGCTTTCTTTTCAATAGGCTCGAATTTTGGATCTACTCTCATCTGAAAGTACAATTTTCATAATAAGTGCCATATCTAGCAGCTGGAAAAGTTTCTAGATCTATTTTCATGTCAAGTCTTATATCTGCAGCTGTTCATTTCGATAGCTGTTATCAATCAATACCTATTAAAAAACAATTCCAATTAAATAAGGCGCTATTCTCGCATTAGACTATAATGCAGATGACAGGAAGATCGAGGTTAGAATCTTGGTCGGGTGTACTGGGGGTGGTGACCTGGTGGTCTAGGGGTAAGGTGTCATACTTCTGTGCTGGTGGCCGGGGTTCAATCCTCGGTCCCGGCACAGATTTATCTGATTACCA